>JAODAL010004031.1:0-163335 GCA_025379985.1 Phyllomedusa bahiana | reverse complement strand
AAAAAAGTTAAAGGCAGTGCTGAAAAATAATGATGGCCACACTAAAAATCGACACTTTTAGCATGATTTGTCCATTTTCACTTAGTGCTTCAATCACTTTTGTTGCCTGCGATTTAGGCATTGATGGCTGTGAATTGAATAATTTTTGAGGGCACACCAAATTTACACAGTTTTACAAGCTTTAGACCGACTACTTTACATTGTATAAAAGTTTCATATCTTCAGTGTTGTCCCATGAAAAGATATAATACAATATTTACAAAAATGTGAGGGGTGAACTCAATTTTGTGAGATAGTGTATATACTAAGCTTTATGATGTCAGCAATAGGAGTGTTCTTAGGATTTCTGAGCATGCTCACTTAGTACCATAGAATGCAAAGCAGAAGTTGCATAGTGTGGATTCAACTTTGTGGTTGGTGGTCAGAATTTCACATAAGTTAAAGGGGTTTTCTCACTATTAAGAATAGCTTTCAACATAAGGGGACTGTTAACTAAAAAACCTTTTCTAAATAGTCAGTAGATTTTACAATAGACAGTTTAGCAGGTCTCTCACTGCAAAAATGTTTCTGTGGTAGCATGCATGTCTGTTATCTGATTAGCTGAGAGCAGACGTGATGTAATCCCATGGACCACTGACTAGGACTGAGCAGTGAGTGAACTAATTAGATTAAACAAGATTAGCTGCAAGAAACAAAGGTGCAAGTGCTGTGAGGACTGAGAAGCATGGAGCTATCTGTAATTGTGTTTAAAATAACAATTTCCTGCTCTGTCAGGGTAAGGGCCTGAGGAGACAGTATGAATGCAAAACTGCCTGTCAGTCAGTGATTCAGTGTGCTTAGAAAACCACTTTCAGTATAACAATTATAGGCACATATTGTATTTTTGAGCTAAACATTTATATACACTTAGTTTTATGAAGATAAGAAATATAATGTAATCAATACAAATATTGAAAAATCACGTAATTTACACATTTGGGTATACTATTTATTGAAAAAAGCCCCAGTTTGGGCTGAAACGTTGCAGTGTTGTGACATAAGGAAATAGAGTTTACATGTATTAAGTTTTTTTTGTTTCTTTTTCGGAGTGCTTTTCCTTTATTTATTTTTTATAGTTATATAAGTACACCAATCTAAATAGCATTTCAGATAGGATCCTTAAGCATGGAAGCTGTTGCACCAATTTAATAGCCTGTATTTATATTGTAAACAGTCACATTGCTAACCTTACACTTAAAGGTGGTCCACAAAATCCACATCCAATAATAATCAAAATCAAAAATGTCACATCCTGACAATAAAAATACTCTGTAGGATTCCTTGTTGAAGAGTTTTAAAAGAATATGAAAAAGTCCTATTACCATGTGATCTAATTATAGTGCAGGAAGAAGCTCTGGTTGACATTGATCTGCATGTTGCTTGAACTACACAGGAAATGGGGAAAATAAGTATTTAATACACTGGGATTTTGCAAGTTTCCCTCCTACAAAGAAAAGAGTTGAAATTTTTATCGAAAACACTTTAACTGTGAGAAACAGGATCACCCCCCACCCTCCCCTCAGAAAATCACATTATATATGATTTTTAAATAATAAATTGCATTTTATTGCATAAAATTAGTATTTGTTCAGCTACCAAGCAGCAAGAATTCTGCCCCTCTCATAGACCTTTTTAGTTTTTCTAAAAATTTGGCCCTTTCTACTCTGCGCTCACTTTTAAACCTCTCCACCAGGGCCAAACCAAAAAGCTGTCTAAAGGGCACCCGGGAAAACAATTTTAACCTGCACAAGGGTGGGATTGGTTTCAGGGCAATAACAACAACTTGGGAAGAAGGGAACGATTATTGTCAATATTAGAAAAATGGAAGAAACAAGATGACTGTCAATCTTCCCCAGTCGTGGGTCCCCGCAAGATCTCACCTCGTGGGTGATTCGAAAAAGGGCAGAAAACATCCAGAAATCAGAAAGGGCCTTCAAGACCTAAAATTGGGACCACAGCCCAAAAATTTTCATTAGTAAAGGATTAAAACCCGCAGGACGCATGGTCCCCCCCTCACCCCAGCAATATTCAGGCCCGTTTGAATTTGCAGTGACAATCGGATGCTCCAAGGAAGCATGGGGGGAAGGTCAGGGGCAGAAACCTAAATAAACTTTAAAAATCACCTCCACTCGCCGTGTTAGGAGAAAAAAGGGGGTACTACTCCAAGAACACGTCCCCCAAAGTGAACATTTTGGGGGGAAAACATCATACTTTTGGGTTATTCTGTAAAAGGGAAAGGGACGATTGCCTTTGAAGGGAAAAGGGGATGGGGCCATGTATCTGGGATTTAGCCAAAAACCCCCGTAACAGCAAATGAAGAGGGTCGGTGAGTCTTACAGCAGGGCAATTACCTGAAACACACAGACAGGGCAACCAGGGCAGCCATTAGGGCAGTACTAGTGGTACTACCATACAACACCCAGGCCAAGATGTGAGACAAGGGGGCCTGCTGCCAGTGGTCCCTTTGTTTCACAAAGTTGGTAGAAATAATGGTCCTAGCGTGAGGAAGACAGGGGGGCCTGGCATGGACATTAGCAACGTAGTTGGCACATAGAGGGCCCGGCGCTGCGCGACCTAGCAGGTTGCAGAGAGAGGGCCAGGCGCGGGATAGCAGCGAAGGCAGCAAAAGGACCAGCCCACCGGCGGGGCCCCGCGCGCAGGTTGTAGAGAGAGAGCCCAAGACAGTTAAGGTGAAGGAAGAGAGAAGGCCCGACGCAGCCTACAGGGGGCAAGAGAATCCCCCGCAACCGGGGAAGGAAGGAAACCCCACAGCTGATGGCTCAGTAAGGCCTCTGTGATTAAAATAGCAGTAGGCTTATTTATCTATAGTGTTTTTAAAAGATGGTTTATATAAATGTGTGCACATGTGGAAATGTGTATTTTTATACAGTGTACTATGTTTTAAAAGTGTTTTAAATGTTTGTGTCCATATACAGTGTTTGTTTACATTTGTGTGTATATAGTGTTCTGTGTATTCAGTGTATATAGTGTTTTGTGTATACAGTGGTGTTTGTATAGTGTTCTGTTTATACAGCAGGGCCAGACTGGGACCGAAAAGCAGCTCTGGCACACAAACCCTCACTAGCTTTTAATCATTTTCCCCCCCCCCCCCCCCCCCCCGGCATCAAAAAAAAAACCCCGGGCAAGCTTTTTGTATTGAATTAGAGATGGCAAAATTTGATTCTAACGAAGTGGAATTCGTTTAAAAAAATTTCAGGAAAACTTCGGTTCAAAACGAAGTCGAATTTTGGGTACTTCGGTAACGAAGTGTTCTTTTGTTTGATAAAATGGCTGCGAGCACAGGGGCCACAGGGGGCAAAGCACTCTGGGGGGAAGGGGGCATACCTGCATACTTTGAAAAGGGAGAAGCCAATCAGAGCCCGGGCGGGTTTCGTGACTCACCGCACTATATAAGTCCGGGGCGCGACGCCGGAGCTCACATCCTCAAAACTGTGCTCATCAGGGAAGGGTGCCCCGCGGCTGATAGCTCTTACTAAGAATTGATTTTTAATACATTTCTGTAGGTCTCACTTGTCTCAGAACTGCTTCTCTTAATGTTTTTTCTAATTTTTTGTGGTTTTGGAACAAATCCACTGCAGGCATATACATTAAATACCAATGGGACTAAGCCATTCCTGTTTACATTTAAAGAAACACGTTTTTTACAATACAAATACAACTTCTTTTTTTGGCTGCTAAATTTCTATTGCGCAATTTACATCCGGGGTTTAATTAAGCGTTTTTTTGCTGGTGTCTGCCCCCAAGAAACCGTCTTTTTAAACCCAAAATAAAAAATTTTTCCTGTAGCCTAATTCACAACAAAGCTTAATTACAACTGTATCCTTTTTTGTGTGGCGTAAAAACACGCAATTGTAACACGCTACAAACTACTATTTGGCTCAATTTTTTGGCCAATTTACCCCAGGGTTATTAAGCTTGTTTTGCTGGTGTCTGACAAAAAAAACCTTTTTTTCAACCCAAAATATATACTTTTTCCCCTTAGCCAAATCATGTCCAAGGTTAAATTTAAACCTGTTTGTGCTTTTACATTTATAAAAACACACATTTTTTTAAACGGCACATACAAGAAAATTTTTTCCGGGCCATTTGTGGACGAAATTTTAATCCAAGGGTTACCCAACTTGTATGGTTCATTTGGAGTCAAAAACAGGGGTATTTTTTATCATATAAGATATCATCACAAACAGGTCTGTACATTTTAGAACAAACTATGTCAGACAGAGAGGGCACCTGCACCTGCGAGGGCAGGCACAAACATTCCTGGAACGGGCCCCAGGTCGCAGACAGCAAGGGACTCGCAGCAGGGGTCATTGGTGGGGCCACAACTGCCGCTGTCATCAGCGACCGGTGTTTGTTCAGAAACCCCAAAGGGGTTCTTGTTTGTTGACTGGGTCATCCCTTCCCCCAATGACATCTGAAAACCCCCCACCAAAGTGGGGGGGGAAACCCTCAGACACAACCATTATTTGGCTTTCCCCGGGGGCGGGTCGGGGGCCCTCACCTACCACCCCCGCCTCTGCCCCCCGATTCCCTCACCAGAGACTACTATGGGGCTGGGCTCACCCATTTAATAGCGGGATGAACTTTTGAGAGGGCAGTCACACTACTTGGCAGCGAAGAATGGGGCCAATACGCCTGCTTCTTGCAGTAGGGGGCAAAGTATAGATTGGAGATGGCATGGGAGTCTGTTTGAGAGGCGCCTCGGATACCAAGACCGTGATGAGGACAGCATCATGAAACCAATGATATATGTACCGCCCACATTTGGGACCCGGGTGAGGCGGGGGCTTTATCATCGTCAGGAAAGGGGGCGTCAGCTGCCTCCAGCAGCCAGCCACAAGTGGTCGTGTGGCCGTAGTCCAGGATAGCAGCGTGTGAATCGGAGCCAAGCGCCCAGGGGGTAAAAAACCCCTTCGCGGGTCCAAGAAAGTACGGCACGGGGGCTCACGGGCAGCGGCGGCAGTATCACCATGGGGAGCGTTGGGGTAAAAAACCATACCGGGTGTGGCAGTTCTTTGCTAAGACCCGGAGGGGGCCGAATAGGGTATGTAGAATCTGTGGGCAGAAAGTGAAGCGTGGCCAGGGGGCTAACGGGCACCCGGCCCTGCTCAACACATGCACGTCCCCACCGGTGGCCTGGGGGAAACGTGGCTCAGATGTGTGGTCCATCCTGCCGCCGGGCAACAGCACGTGCCCCTGGCACCTGCCAGCAGCCAGAGACTCCACCAACTCGCAAAAGGGGGGTATTTTTCCCTTTTACATCATCTCCCGTCCCGAGCTCCTGCTCCTCGCTACTCATGGGGCCCCCAGTCGTTTGCGGGCGATTTCAAAGAGACAACAGTATGCCCAACCACCTAAGTGCAGCAGCGACGTGCCCTTCCAAGTTGTTTTACTCGGGGGGTCCCTTTCCAAATGGGGACTCTGCACTGTTCAAAACTAAGGCTTGTCCAAGCTGAGATGGAAAGTTTTCCAACCATAATTTCTTTTCCAAAAAGGGGTACCAGCACTTCATAAAAATGTGAACAGAAGGGGGTCATCCTTGAGCTTATCGGTTTTTCCAAGGGGCACGACAGCGGGCGTCGGAGCTGTAACTACGGTCAGGCCATACATGTCCTTTACAGCCCACTGGGTGAATGTGCTTCCCCCCAGGGGCCCCCAACAACTTGGACAGGGGACGCCGCTTTCCCCCTCCACGTTGTCAAACTGCGCACCTGCGCCAATTCCCCTCCTCCCCCCCACCACCACCACCATCCCTCCACAATACTGCTCCATCATACCACATGTGAGGGGACAGCGTGTCACGCAGTTCTAACCTGGGTTTCCCGGCGAAAGAAACAACAGGGGGGGGGAAATCTCCGCGCATCAGAAGAAACGATGTGTGGGTTTCTCCCCGCCAACTGCAAAAACGGACCAGGGAGGGGCTGGAGGGAACAGGGTTCTCCTGCACTGAGGGGGGATGGCCATGCCCCTGCAGGTGCATGTGTTCAATCTGGGTTTTGAAAAGGTTCCTGAAGTCTTCCACCGATCTTCAGAACATTCGAAAATGGGGCCAGGAAAATGTGCAGCACTTTATCCATTTGTACAAAACCCGGAAAACCCCCCCCGAGTTGCAGCGGCAGAACAGCCCCCCCCCCCCAATACACCCGATATGCGAGTTTCCACCCCTGGAAATTTCCCGCCTCACATTTTGGCCGACTTATGAACAGAGAAAGGCCCTTAACATTTTTTTATGATCCAGGGAGACAAATTCCCCCTATTATCTTTGATGTCACCCTGAGCTCATGCATGACACCTGCCGTTTGTTGACGCCATTCGAGGGGGCACGTTTTTTGTCATCGCCAGGGCACGGGAGAACAATCATTCCCTGCTTCATGCCTGGAACAGATGCGAAAAATCTGTCGGGGAGGGGACGGGGACGGGCACTACATCTCTGGGCCCATAGTCCGGGGGGGACTGAAATGGAGGGGGGAGGAGGACATTGGAGCAGAAGCATTTTCTGGGGGAAATGAGTGGATTTTCTACCCCGTGACAAGAGAGGAGGACAGGGGCACTGGAGGAGGTGATGGGGATAGGAAATGAGCAGATGCCCCCAAGCCCGGGAGATACAGTGGAAATGGAGGGAGGAGCCCCTCGGAGTACTTGTGCAATGGGGCCCCCAGCATGCTTATTTGCCCCCGCTATGACACCAATATCACACCGGGAAGGAAGACTTCTGGCTCTCCCCCCCTATTGGACCCCCCTACCGGGCCAAAATGGAGCCCTTTTTTCCCCCTATTGAAGGGGAAAACAAACTCAAATACTATAGGGGGAAAACCTCCATTTAACAGTTGGCTGCTGCCCATTGGGGCATCATCCCTCCTCCGACAGGTCACCGGGGGGTTCCTCACCTCACGCTATGCCGGCTGCTTGGGGGAAAGGGGGGGGGGTAGGAGCAGACCCCTCCATCATATAACCTAAATTGGAGTCACGATGACAGCTTCCTTCACCCCCTAGTGGGAGGCAGTCCCGCCACAGCAGACCTGGAGCATCCCTGAACCAACAGGTTTAGCCCACTTGGACACAAAAAACACAAACTACACTTACACTCAATGGCTGATAATACCAGCACAGGCTTCATGGCCCTTAGGCGGAAAAGATGGCAGGGGCCCTTAAATTTAAAGACAAATGCTCAAGTACCAAATTTACACCACATCAAAAAACCACATTATAACACATGGAAACTGCTAAAAATGCAACAATACCTGATAGAATTGCATTGGATAAAACGATACAGAGGGGAACGCCATCTTACAGATACCCAGCTGGGTACAGCTTATATCACCCACAAACAAAAAAAAAAAGTTTGTGGGCAAGCCGCCCAGCACTTAGAAGGTGCACTGCACAAAATACTTGTACCCTAAGCTCCCCAGTATTTTTGGGCAAAAAGATAACATGCTGGGAAAAATATCAAATTATGAGGTATTAGTTGATACAGGAGCTACAGTAACCGCAAGCTCGCAAGCCAACGGCAAGGCTCCTCATGTCTTGCGAGTCCCTACGCTATCAACAAAAACAAAACCACAAAAATGGGACATAATTAAACAAAAAACTACAAAGCTACACTTACAGCTCAATGGCTGATAGATACCAGCAGCAGTATTCTTTGGCCCTTATGATTTATGGGAAAAGATGGCAGGTGCCGTTAATTAATGAGCAAATGCTCTAGGTACCAATTCACACCAGCATGCAAAAAACCACATTATAACACATGGGAAGACTGCTAAAAATGCAACAATACCTGATGAGAATTGCATATGGATAAAGCGATACAGAGGTAACGCCATCGTACAGATACACCATGCTGGGTATCAGCTTATATCACCCACAAACAAAAAAAAAAAGTTTGTGGGCAAGCCGATCAGCAATTAGATGGTGCACTGCACAAAATACTTGTACCCTAAGCTCCCCAGTATTTTTGGGCAAAAAGATAACATGCTGGGAAAAATATCAAATTATGAGGTATTAGTTGATACAGTAGCTACAGTAACGCAAGCTCGCAAGCCAACGGCAAGGCTCCTCATGTCTTGCGAGTCCCTACGCTATCAACAAAAACAAAACCACAAAAATGGGACATAATTTACCAAAAAACTACAAAGCTACACTTACAGCTCAATGGCTGATAGATACCAGCAGCAGGCTTCTATTGTCCAATTTTTTTTTGCTGTGCACCTTCTAAGTTCTTGGCGGCTTGCCCACAAAACTTTTTTTTTTTTTTTTTTTTTTTTTTTTGTTTGTGGGTGATATAAGCTGATAAGCATTTTTAGCAGTCTTCCCATGTGTTATAATGTGTTTTTTTGCATGCTGGTGTGAATTGGTACCTAGAGCATTTGCTCATTAATTAACGGCACCTGCCATCTTTTCCCATGCAGCATAAGGGCCATAGAAGCCTGCTGCTGGTATCTATCAGCCATTGAGCTGTAAGTGTAGCTTTGTAGTTTTTTGGTAAATTATGTCCCATTTTTGTGGTTTTGTTTTTCTACTTGGACAGCACTCTGCCACCTCAGTTAGATGATCCGCTGGACTACTGGGCAGCCAAACTGGATGTGTGGCCGCAACTTGCCGAGTTTGCAGTGGAGAAGCTGTCCTACTCGGCCAGTAGTGTGGCATCAGAGCGGTGTTCAGTGCGGCGGGGGCCATCGTTACCCAAGGAGAACCCGGCTTGCCACGGGAAATGTGGAACGACTGGACCCTTGTCAAGATGAATCAGGGTGGGATCGGCCAGGATTTCCACACACCAATGCCTTAGGCGTCAGTCTGGGTTCAAACTACCTGCCTCAGCCACTATTCTGATGCCGCCACCCACCTGATGCCACACATCTGCTGACAGTTTCTCCATCTTCCTACCACCATCTTTACCAGGAACTGGTATTGCCACCCACCTCAACACTCTGTCATTGTGCCACTCTATGACCTCATGCTGCTGCTGCTGTTGCTGTTGCCGTGACATCCACATCGTGTCATGGTGCCACTGTCTGACCTCATGCTGCTGCTGTGGCTGCTGCCATGTCCTCCACACGGTGTCATTGTGCCACTGCCTGACCTGATGCTGCTGCCGCCGTGACCTCCGCTCTCAGTCATTGTGCCACTCTGTGGCTTCCTCCGGTTTTGCCACCTCCAGAATGTCATTGTGCCACTGCCTGATCTCATGCTGCTGCTGTAGTGACCTCCACACTGTGTGATTGTGCCACTCTGTGGCCTAATACTGTTTTGCCGCCTCCAGAATGTCATTGTGCCACTGCCTGAGCTCATGCTGCTGCCGCCGTGACCACCGCTCTAAATCATTGTGCCACTCTGTGGCTTCCTCCTGTTTTGCCACCTACAGAACGTCATTGTGCCACTGCCTGACCTCATGCTGCTGCCGCCGTGACCTCCGCTCTCAGTCATTGTGCCATTCTGTGGCTTCCTCCTGTTTTGCCACCTCCAGAATGTCATTGTGCCACTGCCTGACCTCATGCTGCTGTGGCTTCCGCCGTCACCTCCACACTCTTTCACTAATGTTGCCACCTAAGCTCTCAGCTTGTTTTTTTCCAGCTTTTGCTGGCATGACTTTATCAGGCTACATTCCCGCTTGAATTTTTTGGTCAGTTTTGCCCTCTTAAGTGCCCAGGGAATTTTATAGTGAAGCGATTCTAAAAACGGCGGCAGTCATCTGCATGTCATACTAAAACACAACATTGTATGAAGACCAAACCAAGCTCCCTCTGCATATTTAAGCATGGCACAACGTTCTACAGCACCCTGCAGGCTCTGTGCAGCCTGAAAATAGCTGCTTTTTAATGCGATTCGTGCCGAAGTAATTCGGAACGAAACGAATTTTGACGGAAAATTCGGCGAAGTGACCGAATCGAATTTTTGAGAAATTCGCCCATCTCTAGTTGTAATGCATTCTGCTTTACTTTATTATGACCTTTAAATAGTTAAAACTCGCTAATATAACATAAGAAACCAGCATAAGATAGATAATAAAAGTTAAACAATTAAATACCTAATCACAGGGCCAAGGACTAGTGCACACTCACTGTTTTAGCCAGGACAAGTGTAGAGCAGTAAAGCCAAAAATAGCAGCATGTAATACTATGTAGTAGTGATATACTCATACACAGCTTGTCTGCAGAGTATCAGCCTGCAGACTATGCAAGAAGCTAGAAAACCATATTTGCAGTTTTAGAAAATGATTTTTTTCTATGAAATAATTCTAGAGAGTCTTCTGTTAAAATTTACCATTGGACTATTCTTCTGTTATTCCTCCTGGAAATGAATGAACAAGCTGAGGTCTTGATGTTTCCTCTCCCCTTGTTAAAGGCCTATGTTCCTAAACAGTAACAATGTTCAGTTATCACTGACTATATCAGTCTGTGGAGGAACACATCCTATTACAAGAGAGTGGTTAGGGTAAGAATATATCAGTTTTAAATTTATTGTTAAAT
Source organism: Phyllomedusa bahiana (assembly GCA_025379985.1). Lineage (NCBI taxonomy): Eukaryota > Metazoa > Chordata > Amphibia > Anura > Hylidae > Phyllomedusa > Phyllomedusa bahiana. The sequence goes on along the minus strand of JAODAL010004031.1, from coordinate 152,809 downwards.
GGCTGAAAATTTGCTGGAAAACACCAGATTTATTTACAAAACTGTCAGTGTAAAAACCACAGCTGCAGGATCCCCATCGCCGCTCTCAGCCACACCATGTATCCTCAGGAAATTTTTTAAAAAATTCTGCACTGAATCAGTGTCAAATCCTTGTTGGAAAATTCCGCCCAAAAGAGGAGAATTTGACACTATTTTTCAGAGACAGATTTTAAGCCATCTATATACTATAATGTGAGGCGTGGAATATGCCTTGAGAATTGACATGTCCAATCTTTTTCATTGCTGAAAAGAAAGCAGCGGAAGGGAAAATCAGTGTCCTGTGAAGAACGAGGCTGATTTTTCATAGCAAACAATAAAAAGCAGATTGCAGTCGGATTGGAAGCGGATTCTCAGGCACCCTCATTATCAGCGCCCAAATTTGCCGTGTAAACATACCCTTACCCTTAGGCCTGGACTACACTGAGACCTTCTGTAGCACTAATCATTGATTTTAACTATTGAGTGGCCACTGCAGTCCACATGGTTGGCATTGTACTGCAGTTGTAGCTCTAAAGCTAAAATCAGTAAGGCCCCATTCACATAACGTTTTAGGGCTCCATCGTAAGTATTCATTGATATACCATAAAAAAGGTACCATAGGAGACTATAGCACAAATGTAGTCTCTTTTAGGTTACATTTGTTCTAGTTCACATTAGTATATGCTTTATGTGCTGGACAGATTGGTAGAACACCAGCACCTGAGGCGTAGATTGACATAAAATAGAGCAAACATAGTCCAAAAGTGGTGACATTTGCCATGCTGTCAGGTCTGCCATCAGAAATTTGAGGGCCCCATACAGCTGAAATGTCTGCCCCCCCCTCTGCCTGCCCCAAAGGCCAATCTGGCCCACACCCCACTACCAACTCCACCCTCCACTCCAGAAAAAGTAAAATTCTTTTGTGGGATGAACAAGAAAAAAAAAATTCAAATTGTGCCATTTTTATTGGACTTACAATGTACAGTTTATCTATGTTGTACGGGTCAGTTCATATGCAAGGGCTGGTAAATACCGCCACATGATCACTGAGTGTCACCACTGTATTGTTATTGACCAGACCAGAATACCCAGACCAATATTGCCAAACAACAACAATATACAAAGACCAAATATCCCCACATATCACTACTATATGGTGACTAATACCAATATAATGTTACTGACCAAAACAGCATAATAAGACCAAAAATATCAGTAACAATATACAAAGACCAAATAATACTGCCACATCATCACCACATATCTTTACCATAAAGATACTGAATAATGCCACGTTACTGTTGCTCAATTTAAACCATTACATTAATTACACCAATATTTCCACCATACACTGACTAAAGAGTGATACAAGTGTCCACAGGCTCTGCAGACTGTATATTACCTCTATACAGTGACTATATAGGGGTAGATGCCAGTGTACACAGTGCAGTTACATTTAGTGACTCACAGGTGACATCTTGTCTGAATAGTCGTTCACTTTCACTTTTTTCTCCATCAGCTCCAGAACATCATGATGACTTCTCCTGGTCACCACTAGTCTCTGCAGAATGTACAATACAAACATGTTAGACTCCTCACTTTTTTTTTTTTATCATCTTCCTAACTGTACCCCCTATGTACAAGCTCCCTATCCAGAGAGCCCCAGACAGTAATAGTGCCCCTTTTGGTGCCTGAAACAGTAATTTAACCCCAAACAACAAAAGTTCTAAAGTCAGTTATAGGCCCCCCATTTGTGCCACCAGTAGGTAGGTCCAAACCCATAAAGAAGACAGGTATATGCTCTTTTTAGGTATGTTAGACTCTAAAAATAAGAAATTAAAAAAAGTCAGATAAGTGGCATGGAAATAAATAGGTCCCCCATTAACTAGCTAAGCAAGCACCCCAGTAGAAAAGGTATATAAACCTTCCACATGTGATAGGTATATAGTTATCCTCAGAATGCAGGTAAATAGGCCCCCAGTAGGTTTACAGATTTATTCAGTAGGTAAAGAAGTATATAATCCCCAATTAGGTAGCCCCTCACTGCGTATACAGTCCCTGACAGAAGTTCTGTCGCTAATCCATGTTGTGGAAACCAAAGCTTATAACCTGACTTAAAGTTCATCCATTGGTTTTAGAAATTACTCATATGAAAGCTGAAACCCTCCCAAATGAGTTTTTTTTTTTTAAAGAAAATAAATTTGCTTCACTTCTGAAATATTGATCATGTAAGGAACACAGAAAGGTCAGATTTTGGAAAGACAAAAGTTTTGTCGCCCACAGAAAGTAATATTAAAAATCAAACAAATAATTCACTTCAAATACAAAGATATGTTTCAAAACATTGGTGAATGAAGTTGTGGTGCTATTAGAGCCATATTTAATATTTTGTGTGACTTCCATGAGCTTGAAGGACTGCATCCATGTGTTTCGGCAATGATTCATACAATTTATTGATGAAAACATCAGGAATAGCAAAGAATGCAGTCTTACATGCCTCCCAGAGTTTGTAAAGAGTCTTTGGTTTTGTCTTCCAAGCTTCCTCTTTTATCCTACCCCAACATGCTCAATGATCTTCAGGTCTGGTGACTGGGCTGACCATTACTGGAGCTCCTTGATCTTCTTTGTCTTGAGGAACTTTGATGTAGAGATGGAGCACTATCCTGCTGTAAAATGTGACCCCTTTTATGATAAGAAATGTAAGAGGTAGCTAATACTTCTTGATATTTTAGGCTATTGATATTGCCTTCCACCTTGCAAATGTTTCGCACACCCCCATACTGAATGTAACCCCAGACCATGATATTTCCACCACCAAACTTAATTGTTTTCTGGGTGTATCTTGGTTCCATACAGGCTCCAGTAGGTGTCCTGCAGTATTTGCGGTGGCTGCGGTGTAATTCAACTGAAGATTCATCTGAGAAATCCACTTTCTGCCACTTTTCCAGCGTCCATCCGTTTAGCAAGCTGTGGGCTTTGGCAAATGCCACACGGTTTTTTAATTGCCTTTTGTTAAGTGCTGGCTTCTGGGCACTGATTTGACCATGGAGGCCATTTTGAGACAGAATCTTACAATCTGTTCTAGTTAACACAGGACTTGAGGTGACCAGGCCTGTTGGAGCTGTGCTGAAGTGCAAGAGGGGCTGGCTTTTTATTTTCGAACCAACAAACGTTCCTCCTGAGCAGTTGTCTTGTGGGGTCTGCCGGATCTGGGCTAGTCAAAAACATCTCCAGTCTCTTCAAACCTTTTCTAAATTATTTGTACTTGATGCTGAGACACATTAAAGGTGCTAGCCACCCTCCAGTGGATCTGGTCCTCAGCCTCTTGATAATCAAGGCTTTGGTCACAGTGTCGATTTCTGGCATGTTGTCAGGAGGTCAAGTTGTAGTTCAAGTGAAGGTCTGGGGTGCTATAGTTCTTTTTATACACACCCACTAATTAACTGATCAATTAGTGAGCACAGGTGAGGCTGTAAATTAGGATTAGGTGCATTCTATGACATGCGACAAAACTTTTGTCCTGCCAAAATCTGACCTTTCTGTGTTCTTTACATGATCAATATTTCAGCAGTGAAGCAAATTTATTTTCGTTAAAAAAAAGCCTAATTTAGGAGGGTTTCAGCTTTCATACGAGTCATTTCTAAAACCAATGGATGAATTTCAAGTCAAGTTATACGCTTTGGCTTCCACAACATGGATAAGCGACAGAACTTCTGTCAGGGACTGTATAAGCCCTCCCGGTAGATAGATATGTATAAACGTCCCTCTCTAGCCTTATAGAGAGCCCAAGATAGATAGGGAGCTTACAGTTAGATATGGAGCTTATAGGGAGCCCACAGGCAGATAGGGAGCTTACAAGGAGCTCATCGGTAGATAGGGAGCTCATAGGTAGAAAGGGAGTTTTTAGGGTGCCCATAGGTAGATAAGGGGCTTATAGGTAGATAGGAGGTTAAAGGTAGATATGGAGCTTATAGTTAGATAGGCAGCTTCTAAGGAGCCCATAGGTACATTGGGAGCCTACAGAGAGCCCATAGATAGATAGGGAGCTTATAGGGAGCCCATAGATAGATACAGAGCTTATAAGAAGCCCATAGGTAGATGGTGAGCTTATAAGGAGTCCATAGGTAGATAGGGAGAATATAGGCATACGCAGCTTATAGGGTGTCCATAGATATACAGGGAGCTTATAGGTAGATAGGGAGCTTATAGGGTGCCCATAGGTAGATAGGGAGCATATAAGAAGCCCATAGGTAGTTAGGGAGCTTATAAGGAGTCCCTAGCTATATAGGGAGCCTGTAGGAAGATAGGGACCCAATAGGTAGCTCATAGGAATATAGGTAGCTTATAGGGAATCCATAGGCAGACAGGGAGCTTATATGGAGCCCATAGGTAGATAGGGAGCCCATTGGTAGATAGGGAGCGTATAGGAAGCCCATAGGTAGATATGGAAGTTATAAGGAATCCATAGGTATATAGGGAGTCCATAGGTACATAGGAAACCCATAGGTAGATAGGAAGCTTATAGGTAGATAGGGAGCTCATATTAAAAATAAAAGCTCATCTGTTACCTTTCCTTCCTCTTCTCTTCGTTCAGAGTGGCCAGCGTGAGATCATCACACTGCCTGCTCCGAGACACAGGCTGCAGAACAGGTGGCGCGATGATAACATCACATTGTGCTGCCTGCACCGCAACCTCCAAGGGGCTGAACAGAAGATACTGGCTGTTCTACTTCAGCCACTGCCTGCACCGCGCAGGTGGCAGCCGTGATCTCTGCATCGCTAGGCAGGGCCGTCTTAACAGCATTATGGACCCTTGGGCAAAGCTGTGCACTGGGTCTACAACCAACACAACCACTCACAGGTTTAAAGATACATATTATCGATAATCGACAAACTTATAAACTACAACACCGCTATATAGAAACCACAGACTGGTCAGACATCAGCTCAGGTCACCATAACATGACAGTGACTGCAGCAGGGATCCCCAACTCTATTCCTCAAGGCCCACCAACAGGTCATGTTTTCTGGCTTTCATTAGCATTGCACAGGTGATTTAATTGTTGTCAGTGTAGCCTGTGGAATACCTGAAAACATGACCTGTTGGTGGGCCTTGAGGACTATAGTTGGGGAATAACCAGGTATACAGTGTATATAGTGTTCTTTGTATACAGTGTTCTGTGCATACAGTGGTGTTTGTATAGTGCTCTGTGTATATATTGTGTTTACAATGGGTATGTGGGTGTTGGTGGCGGTCTGTTAGGTACTGGGAGATGGGCTGAGGGGGTAGCTTCCTGCACTGTTAGCTGAGCCAAGCACAGTCGTGTGTCACCACAGCACTGTGTCCCTGCCCAAGTGCTTCAGATGCAGGCTGTGCACTGTGGCCGCTATTCGTGTCCCAGGAGAAGATGTCCAGTGGTTACTATGCTAATCAAAGAATACCTAGGAGGTCCACCAGTTTTGTATATTGAAGTGCTGCTTTTTCTCTTGTTTACTTTCTCATATTAGTTATATGTATGTGGGATAACTTTTTTTCCTTATAGTAGATCTCCAGTGGAAGCACAACTTTCATTGGCTGCATCCCCATCTTATTGCCAATCACTCTCTGGACAAGATTTTTTTATATTGTACTTTCTTCCCCACCGTTCAGCCTTCCTCTGATTCTGATCAGACACCATCTTAAATTTTAGATTTCAATCAGCTTTCTTTTCCCCTGTGCTATGCTGTCTTAATACCACTGCACAGCATCATAAGGATAGCTAGAGACAGTATTAGATCTGCATGCTGGGAGGACACAGTGATTAGCCTTTCCTCAGTATTTTCCTAAATAAGCTAAGAGACTGTAAGTGTACAGATCTTCTCCATTATAACTGTTTTGACAGTAACCTTTCTAATCATCACCAGCTGTGATAGAGTTTTGGCCCTCTGTGAAAAGCCTGTTTAGAACATTCCATGCAATCTTATGATACAGGAAATTCTGTTGTGTAAGTAACACATATATGCCCATAAATGTGAGTAAGAAAAATAGTACATAAGTACAAAAACAAAAATATAGCTTACCGACACTCGAGTTGAAATGTAAACCCACAGGGATAATGTGTACACCGGTGCATGTACAGCCATCCGCAGTAAGAGGCAAATATTGTATCCAAAAAGAAAAGGGAATTTTGTCCAGCATCCAATGAGAAAAATATGAATAAAAAAATTCACATTTTAACAAGTACAATTAAAATGGGAAATATAAGCTTATGGTCTTGTGTGCTCCAGATACGTTTCAAGCATCTGGGGCTCTTAGTCCTAGAGAGGATTAATGTATCAACTAAAAGCAAACATGTCAGAAGTAGTTTTGGGCAAAAGTTCAAACTCTAACCAGCATGTTAACTATTTGCTTCCCATAATATGTTTATCATTATCAATCTATGAAAGAAAACATCAACATTTTAAACCTAAGAAACCATATTTGTCAGGTTGTTGTAGGAAAAAAGGAAAAAACGTACAACAACACAATAAAAAATGTAGTACATGAGTGGTGGATCCTCGGGGATGTGGGGGCAAAAAAACAAGAGTCCAGAAACTAAAAAGATAACTAACCAAAGCAGAAGTCCAGCTGACCAGAGAGCAAATAGGAAACTGAATGGAACACCAGGCAGGACACCAGCATATACAGGTGAGGCAGGGCTATATAGGTGGGTCAGATAACAGATAAGCTCCACCTGGGAGAGTGCTCAGAGGCTGCTTAATTATTTCTGTACTGGAATGCACGGCAAACCCAGAACAGCCCCCAGAGTTATAGGCACGAAATGAGCACAATCCCAGGCAGATCATGACAGTACCTTCCTTTTATGAGGGGCCTCTGGACCCTCAACAAGCACTGAGGCAGACGTGGCACTGGAGACCAGGCAGGTAGGCTTGGCACTGGACACTGGACAGGCAGGCTTGGCACTGGGCACCCGACGATTGTCACCAGATGGGGCAGCGGGACCGTCCCCAGATGGGGTACTGGAGGCCGGAGGATGGTCGCTAGACGTGGTGCTGGACAGAACAGGACATGGTCAGGCCTACTGTCCCATGGATCTATAATTTAAGGGGTCTGAGATTATGTCAGGTTGTTGTAGGAAAAAAGGGGCTTTATTGAAAAACAAAAACGTAGAACAACACAAAGAAAAATTTAGTACACAAGTGGTGGATCCTTGGTGACGTGGAGGAAAAAAAACAAGAGTCCAGGAACAAAACAGAAAAAAACAAACCAAAGCAGAAGTCCAGCCCACCAGAGAGCAAATAGGAAACTGAACAACTCCAGGCAGGACCCCAGTATATCCAGGTGAGTGAGGAAAATCTCAGGTGCCTGACAGAGCCAGAGACAGGGTTACATAGGTGGATGAGATAACAGAGGAACTCCACCTGGGAGAGTGCTCAGCGGCTGTTTAACTATTGCTGTGCTGGAATGCACGGCAAACCCAGAACAGCCCCCAGAGTTAAAGGCATGAAATTAGCACAATCCCAGGTGGATTGTGACAATATTGCAGCTTTCCAATCATGTCACAATTATTGCACATCTATAATTTATTTCCAAAAACAAGTTTGTTACATAAAGTCCAAGTTTGCAAAAAAATAGCCAAAATATACCACAACATGCTCCATGTGAACACACCTCAAATTCTCACACAGGTGTATCAGTAGAATATATAGCTAATTAAATGGTATGTAAGTAACACATAGATGCCTATATGAATGAGCCCTGAAAAATGGTTGCTAAAGCCCAATTTAAACTGTTCTATGCAAAGCCATATTAGAACTTGTTATATGTGGGTAGAGTGGAAAAATAAGCAATTCCAACATTTTTGTGGGATTTATTTTTATGTTGTTTAATGTTTGATAAAAAAAATTACATGCCATCTTTATTTTTTAGATCAGTACAATTAGAAAAGTTCCAAATGTATATAGTTTTAGCTTTGTTTTACTTGTATTGAAAAAATAGTTTTTGCTAAATTGAAATGTAAACCCATACATTAATTCCAGGACACTGTACATTCAAAGGGGTTTACATACATAACAAAGGTACAGACAAAGGACAATGGAAACACTAAATGACTAACACCTTGTACAGAGGGAGAGGTTTACAAGAGAGGAGTATTGATACAGAAGGTGAGGGACAGACATTATTGTGGGGTGGAGTAGTGGCAGCGGGGTTATTGTAGGTTACATGCTATACTAAAGAGATGGGTTTTTAGGTTGCATTTGAAACCAGCAAGGGTGGCAGAGAGTCTGATGTGTTTGGTGGCAGTGAGTTCCAGGGTGTAGGGGAAGCAAGAAGAGTCTTGGAGATGGTTGTGTGAGGAACTAACATGGGGAGAGCAGAGAAGAAGGTCCTGTGAGGAGCAGATATTGCGTGAGGGGAGGTGTCTGGAGATTAAGGCAGAGATGTATGGGGGGCTGAGGTAAAGAATATGAAGAGCCTTGTAGGACATGGTTAGTAACTTGAACTGAATTTTCTAGGCAATGGGTAGCCAGTGAAGGGATTGGCAGAGGGGAGATGCAGAAGAAGAGCGTGGAGAGAGGTGGATCAGACGGGCAGCGGAGTTGAGGATGGTTTGAAGGGTAGAAATAGTGCTACATGGGAGGCTGCAAATAAGGATGTTGCAGTAGTCTAGGGGGGAGATGACAAGGGCATGGAAAGACATTTTTGTAGTAGTTCATGAATTAGCAGATTTGAGAAATATTTTTCAGGTGGAGATGGCAGACAGATGTAAGGACTTGGATGTGTGGCTTGTAAGACATAGAGGAGTCAAAGGTTATCCTAAGGCAGCAAACTTGCAGGACTGGTGAAAGAGTAGAGCCATTAATAAAATAAATTAATAAAAATGCTCAAATTTCCAAAAACTATTCATATAGTAGTTCATGTAGTACTGTGTTTTAGTGTTTTTCATCTGTCTTTTTTCAGCAAAAAAAATTGTGGGATTGCTGACCAATCTCTATCGGTGGACTACCCCGGTCTCTTATATCCTATAGGGGAATTGTTGTTTTGTTATTTTTTTTTCAGCAAAAACACAACAGCTTGTTGTTTGCTGTAGGTCAATGGGTAGTTATGAAACATACTACAAATAGTTCATTTTCTGTGGTGTTTTTTCCCACTTTTGCGCAGTTTTTGCGTCTACAGTATTTTCCCAAACACAGTATGCTTTAGGTCTGGAGTTATTTTTAGCCATTTCTCCAAAAACTATAGAATAAAAAACACACTTAAAATTTTAATGTCTGAATAAAAAAAAGCCACTCAAAAACTCTTAGTAAAAACACATGAAATGTACACATTTTTTCGTAAGCTATTAAAAATATCCTAAAAATGTACATGTAAAGATAGCCTTAGTATAAGAAACACAAAAATAAGATTTAAATTAAAAGCAATGTATAGCTTTGTCCACCACACTCTATATGCACATATGCATACATCACGATTAATAAACAAATATGATAACTATAGATATAAATGTCTTCAGAATTTCCTGGAATAAATTACCTTTAATGATTGCTGTGATGTAGGTCGTATATTTTAATTAATGTTAAAAGTTCAAAAAATTCCATTTAAATTGCTACTATAATTTCTTCACTGTAGTGGCAAAATTAAAATGAGAACCATATAATACATGTAAGTGAGATGAAAGTTCACCTCTGTGTAGTGTAAATGATTTTACTGAAGTTAGACATAATCTTTTTATCTAACTCATAACTGGCAATGTAATGAGAAACAAAAACTGTGTAACTGCTTTGTTATGCTGCCCACCATATGTCCATCTAAAGGAACGCAGAATGCAGTGAAGAAGGCTTCTCATATGAAATCAATTTCAGCATATGTCTGCAATAACTAATGTAAGAGACTACACAACAAAACTCATCATGGGCCCAACTCCCCACTGACAGCTCTGCAAAATGGAATCTACACAATAATTTCCTAAAATGTCCTATGTCTTGGAGCAATGCTACAAATCTCTACATAGGGTCAGTGGTGTGAAGTTCCACGCAAGATTGTTACATTGTTCTTCTGTGAGAAAAACAAAGTAGCAATTTTACAGTTATCATCAGGCCTGATGAAGAGACCTGAGTAGTCTCTAAAATTTGCCATTTTACAATATTGCATTTCTTAGGCCTGGTTCACATATGTGTCAGAGGTTCTGCTCGGAACCTCGTCGCATGTCCCCTCGGGAATGATAGAAAAATTATGCAGCAAGTTGCGCTATTTTTTCCATCTCAAAAATAGACACCACAGCGAAAAAAACTCAACAAACTCATTGTAATTAATGGAATCCATTAGCCAAATGGATCCCATGATTTCCGTTTTCACCTCCGATACACATGTGAACCAAGCCTTGACCAGGTATCTTAAAGATTTCCCTTTACCCACTTCTATGTATCACAGGATGCTGAAACTGTACATGTGTGATGATATAAGTCTCTAGAGGTTACGTGGCAATTTGCTACTCAGAACTGATAACAGTCTTTATTTCACAGGTGCTGAAGGGGCTTGAGGTTTGATAATGGACCCAGTGGAATACAGAGCAGTCATAAAGTTCCTTTACTAGAAAGGCCGCACACCAAAGGAGACGTTCGATGAGATGAAAGAGGATTATGGTGATGACTCCCCATCATATAATATAGTCAAGAACTGGCATTGTCAATTCAAATGTGGTCGGACTTCGGTGCAAACAGCTCCAATTCCAGGCGACCGCACTCTGCTATTGATGCACGCACCATCCAGAAAGTGGAGGTCGCCATTTTGAAAAATCACTGCATAACCATTTGCTATCTAGCCCAAAATGTCAAGATTAGTGTGGAGTCTGTGGAAAAAATCATCCAAGACCATCTTCACATGCATATGGTATCTGCTTGCTGGGTTCCCCAGATTCTCACACCTTTCCAGAAGCAGGAACGAGTCGAATGCTCTCAGGCTCTATTGATGATGGGCCATGGAAACCAGGAGGACTTTTTCACCAGACTGACCACACAGGATGAAAGCCTGGTTCATCACTATGATCCTGATACTAAAGTCCAGTCAATGCAATGGAAGCATCATGACTAGTGTTGATCGAACTGTTCTAGAAAAGTTAAGTTCTAGTAGAACTTCTCGAATTTTTAGAACTCAAACCAAACCGAACATTTTACTGTTTGTTTGAGTTAAGTTCTAGTTCGACATGCCCTTTTCAGTTTTGTTTTCAGCAGCCTTCTGCACTTTTGGTGGCCATCCAATCACCTTTCTGCACTTTTGGCGCCAATCAAAATCAATGCAGAGCAGAGAGAAGTGTCAAAAACGTCATCGCTGAGGTGTAGGGCTGCTAAAATCACATAACCATGTTATATATATATATTTCACTGTATTGCCTTGTGAACGCCATTTTCAGCTCACTCTCTGTACTGTACAGACTGCTCTTAGTTAGATAGCATTTTCCTCTCCATAGATATCAATAGTTATGGAGTTTGGTATTGCTGGCTGCATCTTTCCCACACCTAGAAGCTGTTATTTGGCGACTTTTGCAGGCTCACATAACGCCTAACTCTCATATATATGGATATTATAGTGCTTGGATTTGCTAAATCATACACAGTGCCCAAAAGTTCTGTTTTTGCAGTTTTGGGGGTTCAATAATTGTTTAACACGCCGTCTCCAAATCTCCTATGTATTAAAGGGACTCCGCTGCACCTCCTATAGCTACGCCCCTGCTTGCAAGCTGTTCTCATCTTTTCAGTTAGCCATTGAAAGAAATGAAGAATTTTAGCCTCTAACATTTTTTCTGTCACTCTTAGAGCCAAATTTTCTTCACTAAGTTGTTCCACTTATCCAGTTTACTGTTATGGATGGTAATTCAAGCTTCTCCTCACCTGTATAGGTAAAAAAATTAATCACAACATCTTCTCCCATTGACTTTAATGGGGTCCGAAGTTCGAGTTCGAATAGAACTTCACAAAAGTTCGAGGTTCTAATCGAACTAGAACTTTTTACTGTTTGCTCAACACTTATTATGACTCATCACCTCCAAAGAAGGCATGTGCAAAACCCTCCACAGGCAAGGTCATGCTCACAGTATTTTGGGACCAGCACAGAGCAGTATTGATGGATTTCCTAGCAAAGGATATCATGATCACTGGGGCATACTATGCTTTACTGCTGTGGAAATTGCGGGATTCCATCAAAACCAAGAGATGTGGCTGCTCACCAAAGTAGTATGCTTCGCACCATCCAAAAAATTTATTGTATTTGTATGATATTTAAATGTGAACTGTAAGTTCCTAACTACAAAAAATATATATTTTAATATATCATTTTAAAACAGATCATAAATCAGAAACCCATATAACAGGCATACAAAATGGTTTCTTGTTTTACTCACCACCTTTCAAAGAGAGCACTCTTGATCCAAGTGGGATAATATGTCCAAATGATAGTCAATTCTTCTTCATTTCCATAATTAATCCCAAATCACATGCTTTTATACATTAATAAGGTCAGGTTATACGGTCCCTTACAATTAATGCCCTAGACCAGCGGTGGCGAACCTATGGCACGCGTTCCCGAGGTGGCACGAAGGCCGTCTCTGCTGGCACGCATGCCAGGCTGGCCACCGCTGCCATCCTGCACTGTCACCCGGACGCCGTGCCGGGAGGACTTGGCGTCTGGGTCACAGTGTCGGACCTGAGGCCTTCGGCAGCCCGAGTCCAGCACAGCGCGAGTCGGGATCCGCCGCGGACCCTCAGCGCTGAGGGTGCGCGCGGGCCCATGCGCTCAGCCAGTCAGCAGAGCACTGTAATTACATCATCGTGCCGCTGCCTGTCCTCGGGCGCACAGCCGTCATAGGCTGTGCATCTGAGGAGCATCCCCGCGTGGGGAAAGAAGACAGGAGCGCGTGGCTGGGATGGAGGTAAGGTGAGTATTAGTGTTGTTATTTTACTTGTGTAATATATATACTGCTTTGGGGAGCCCATCTATATACAGGCTGGGGGAGAGCTGGCTATATACAGGCTGGAGGAGAGCTGGCTATATACAGGCTGGGGGAGAGCTGGCTATATACAGGCTGGGGGAGAGCTGGCTATATACAGGCTGGGGGAGAGCAGGCTATATACAGGCTGTGGGAGAGCAGGCTATATACAGGCTGGGGGAGAGCAGGCTATATACAGGCTGGGGGAGAGCAGGCTATTTACAGGCTGGGCAGAGCTGGCTATATACAGGCTGGGGGAGAGCCAGCTATATACAGGCTGGGGAGAGCTGGCTATATACAGGCTGGGGGAGAGCTGGCTATATACAGGCTGGGGGAGAGCTGGTATATACAGGCTGGGGGAGAGCTGGCTATATACAGGCTGGGGGGGAGCTGGCTATATACAGGCTGGGGGCCAGGATATATACAGGCTGGGGGAGAGCAGGCTATTTACAGGCTGGGCAGAGCTGGCTATATACAGGCTGGGGGAGAGCAGGCTATATACAGGCTGGGGGAGAGCAGGCTATATACAGGCTGGGGGAGAGCAGGCTATATACAGGCTGGTGGGGAGAGCTGGCTCTATACTGCTGTGGGGAGAGCTGGCTCTATACTGCTGTGGGGAGAGCTGGCTCTATACTGCTGTGGGGAGAGCTATCTGTATAGTGGCTGGTGGGGAGAGCTATCTGTATACTGGCTGATGGGGAGAGCTATCTGTATACTGGCTGATGGGGAGAGCTATCTGTATACTGGCTGGTGGGGAGAGCTATCTGTAAACTGGCTGGTGGGGAGAGCTATCTATCTGTATACTGGCTGGTGGGGAGAGCTATCTATCTGTATTACTGGCTGGTGGGGAGAGCTGTCTGTATTACTGGCTGGTGGGGAGAGCTATCTATCTGTATTCCTGGCTGGTGGGGAGAGCTATCTATCTGTATTCCTGGCTGGTGGGAAGAGCTATCTATCTGTATACTGCCTGTGGGGACATATATCTATATACCTATCTGCCTGAGGGGACCTATATCTATATACCTGCCTAATTGAGGGGACCTATACACCCACCTAACTTAGGGGACTTATATAATTATAAGTAAGGAGTTGCTGGAAAAGTGAGGATTCTAATATATTTGTGTCTAAATCTGCAGGGATGAGTGTTGGTCAGGAGAAATCAGCATGAAGGTGTGAACCGGATGGAGAAGAAACCGGAATGTGAACGACTTACTGGAGAAACGTCACATGTGAGTCACTAAATGTGCCTGTAATAGTGTAATGGTTTATATTCAGTAATGGTGTGGCGGTATTATTCAGTCACTATGTGGTGGCGAGATGTGGCGGTATTATTCAGTCACTTTGTGTTGGAGATACTTAGCGTTATTAAACAGTCACTTTTTGGTGGTGGTGGAGTTGTGGTATTATTAAATCACTATGTGGTGGTGGTGGTGTTGTGGTATTATTAGTCACTATGTGGTGGTGGTGGTGTTGTGGTATTATTCAGTCACTATGTGGTGGTGGTGGTGTTGTGGTATTATTCAGTCACTATGTGGTGGTGTTGGTGGTGTTGTGGTATTATTCAGTCACTATGTGGTGGTGGTGTTGTGGTATAATTCAGTCACTATGTGGTGGTGGTGGTGGTGGTGTTGTGGTATTATTCAGTCACTATGTGGTAGTGGTGGTGTTGTGGTATTATTCAGTCACTATGTGGTGGTGATATGTGGTGGTGGTGTTGTGGTATTATTCAGTCAACGATCTGCTGAGCACCTGTGTACACTGCTATCTACCACAATATGGTCACTGTATAGTGGAAGTATGGCAGAGGGATGGGCTAAGTGGCTGTCACATCCCTCGTATTAATTGTTGTGCGACCCTGCTTCCCAACGTTACTTTCCTGCTTCGTGCCGACGTCGGCGGCACTTTGCGGTAACTAAGGTATTTTTCGGTCGCAGTTTCGGCACTCTGTCTCAAAAAGGTTCGCCATCACTGCCTTAGACTTTACCCTTTGTGGGGCACCCACCCTGATGAGAGCGACACTGCACAATACCCATATAGACACTTCTCACTGTACCCTACATTAAAATCACAGTACAGGTTTGTCTTTAAATATCTCCAAAAACTGACCTAGACGCGTCTCTTCTCAGGCTATATTGCCTTTTTCTTCAGTAGGTCACCTTTTCCCATTAGGGAAGGGATAATAAAAGTTTTATTAAATCACACTTGGGGTTAGAAGGACATAGTGTTGTTTGTGTGGGGTCACTCTCATCAGCTCGGGTGCCCCACAAAGGGTAAGGTCTAGGGCGTATTAGTTGTAAGGGACAGTATAACCTGACCTTACTGATGTATAAAACCACGTGATTTGGGATTCATTATGGAAATGAAGAAGAATTGACTATCATTTGGACATATTATCCCACTTGGATCAAGAGTGCTATTTTTGGGAGGTGGTGAGTAAGACAAGAACCATTTGAATGCCTGTTATATGGGTTTCTGATTTGTGATCTGTTTTAAAATGATATACTAAAAGTGATGTTTTTGTAATTAGGTTGATATTATTTAACCCTTATTGAACTGTGGTAATTTTTTGGGGGCATTTGAACTGTAAGTTCAAATTACTTTTGTTGACAAAGGATAAAAAATTAGAAATTAGATAGTCGGAGCCCTCCCATATGAGAAGGAGGTCGTCTATGTAATAAAATTCAAGTGGAATGATGACTAAAGGATCATTCGCAGGATCAAATGTAAAAACATCCAAATTTATTATATTCTGTTAACATCCAGTGGATGAAGGGTAAGCTCAGATAAGACATGAAAGTCCTCAAAGTAAAAACACCCTGATGCGTTTCCGAGACATGCATTTTCATAGTCATAGCATGTGTTGGTGCTTCGAATAAGGAGACGCATGTCTCGAAGGTGAAGCCGGTCATCATTGCACTTGAATTTCATTGTCCATGAGGAGTGGGCCCTCTCCCATGGTCCCCAGAGTACTTTGCATATGGAGAGATTGATATTTTTACTATTCTATGTAATGACTAGAGATGGGGGGCGAATTTCGCCAAAAATCTTTCGTTCACTTCCCCCAGATTCGCCAAATTTCCTCGGCAAAAAATAACTTCGTTCCGAAATACTTTCGCAACGAATCACGTTAAAAAACAGCTATTTTCAGGCTGACACAGAGCCTGCAGGTGCTGATAGAAAGCGTTTGTGCACATGCTTAAATATGCAGAGGGAGGCTTGTTTGGTCTTCATACAAATGTGTGTTTTAGTATGACACGCAGATCACTCCCCGATCTAATAATCGCTTCACTATAAATTCCCTGGGTCACTTAAGAGTGCAAAACTGTACCAAAAAAAACTGAAGGGGAATGTAGCCTGATAAAAGTCATGCAAGCAGCGAAAGCTGGAAAAAAACAACTGAGATCTAGGTGTGGCAACACTTAGTGACAGAGTTGTTGGAAGTGACGGCGGCAGCCACAGCAGCATGAGGTCAGTTCAGTGTGGCACAATGACAATTCTGGAGAGTGGCAAAACAGGAGGAAAGCCAGTTGGTGGTGACAGACTGGCAACAATGACTAAGAGCGGAGGTCACGGCGGCAGCATCATGAGGTCATGCGTGGCACAATGACAATCTGGAGGTGGCAAACAGGAGGAAGCCACAGGAATCGCACAATGTACTGAGAGCGAGGTCACGGCAGCATCAGCATGATGTCAGGCAGTGGCACAATGACACTAAGTTGTGGAGACACGGCAGCAGCCACCATGCAGCAGCATGAGGCAGGCAGTGGCACAATATGACACAGATGTGGAGGCCACGGCAGCAGCACATAAGCAGCATGTATGTCATAAAGTGGCACAATGAGTAGTAAATCACAGTTGTGAGGACACGGCAGCAGCCACCAGCAGCAAGCAATGAGGTCAGCAGTGGCACAATGACATTCTGGAGGTGGCAAAACAGGAGGAGAAGCCACAGAATGGTCACAATGACCTGAGAAGATGATGTCAACGGCGTCAGCAGCATGAGGTTCAGGCAGTGGCATAAAAAACAATGACATTCAGGAGGTGGCAGAAATAGAAGGAAGCCACAGAATGGCACAATGACTGAGAGCAGAGTCACGGCGTCAGCAGCATTGAGGTCAGGCAGTGGCACAATGACACAGTGTTGAGGACACGGCAGCAGCCACAGCAGCAGCATGAGGTCAGAAAGATGGCACAATTACACAGTGTGGAATGTCACGGCATACAGCAACCAGCACAGCACATGAGGTCATGAGAGTGGCACAATTACACAGTGTTGAGACGCCGCAGCATCACAGCAGCAGCACATGATGTCCAGGCGATTGGCAACAATGTCATTCTGGAGGTAGGCAAAAACAGGAGGAAGCCACAGAAAAGGCATCAAAATGACTGAGAACGGAAGAGTCACTGGCGGTCAGCAGCAAGAGGCAGTCATGTGGCAACAATGACATTCTGGAGTGATGGCAAAACAGGAGGAAGCCCACAGAATTGCACAATTACTGAAGCGGAGGTCCACTGCTGCAGACAGCATGATGATCAGGGCAGTTGGCCACCCAGAACACATAGTTGAGACACGGCAGCAGCCACATCAGCAGCATGTAGGTGTGTCAAAAGTGGCACAATGACACAGTGTGGAGGACACTGCAGACATACACACAGCAGCATCATGAGGTCATAAATTGGCGCACAATTGGACACAGTGTGGAGCACACGCAGCAGCACATCAGGCAGCATGAGGTCAGACAGTGGCACAAATGACATTCAGGAAGGTGGCAAAACAGTAAGTAGGCCACAGAGAGGGCACAAATCACACAGTGAAGAGGTCACAAACAGCACAGTAATGAGGTCCACGGCAGTGGCACAATGACATTCGGAGGTGGCAAAAAAGAGGAAAAGCCATCAGAGTGAGAACAGATGGAACTGAGAGCGGAGGTCACGGCGGCACGCAGCATGGGTCAGCAGTGGTGCACAAATACACATTGTGGAGACATTGGCCGCAGCCACAGCATGCAGCATGAGGTGTCTGACAGAGGCACAATTACACAGTGTTGGAAGTCACGGCACCAGCAACCAGCATCAGCAGCAAGAGGTCATAGAGTGGCACAATGACAGAGTGTAGAAGGTGGGATGGCAAATACCATCCCTGGTAAAAAATGGGAGGTAGCAGATGAGGAGAAACTGTGCAGTAAGATGTGTGGCCAACAGGCGTGTGTGGCGAGGCATCAGATAGTGGCTGAGGCAAGTAGTTTGAAAACCCAGACTGACCCCAAAGGCTCATTGTGGGTGTGGGAAATTCAGGCCGAACCAACCCTATGGGGTCATCTTAACAAAGTGGACAGTCCCGTTCCACATTCCGTGGACAAGCGGGTTTCTCCTTGGGGTAACGAAAATGGGCCCCCCCCCCCCCCGCCCCCCCCCCGCACTGAACACCCCTCTCTGATGCCACACAACTGGCCGGGCAGGACAGCTTCTCCACTGCAAACTCGGCAAGTTGCGGCCACTACATCCAGTTTGGCAGCCCAGGTAGTCCAGCGGATCTTCTAACTGAGGTGGCAGAGTGCTGTCCAAGTAGGCAACAACCTGTTGGGTTTCAGGGACTGCTCCAGGTCGAAGTGCTCGCTGCTGCTGCTGCGACTGCTCCCTCCTCACTATGCGGGTGAAGGAAGCAGCTCATCAGTGACCTCAAGACTTAGGATACTACTGATGGAGCTGGTACTGCTCCCTAGCCCCCCCACCTTCCCCACAGCCGCGGCAGTAGTACGTTTTAGCCTGGTAGAACCCCCCGGTCCCCATAATTACCTGTCAGAGGAGGGACTATGCCGCACATAAGGCCAGCGGCCACTGATTACGGAGGATTACCCTATAGTATTTTAGTTTGTCTTCCGACCCCTCAATAGCTGGTAAAAAGGCTCCCATTTTGTGACTGGTACGATGGGTCCAATAGGGTGGAGAGCCAGAAGTCATATCCTCTGCCTGATAGCTGACTATTCGGCTTACACAAGCCAATGCAAAATTAAGCTATGCTGCGTTCCTCTGCACAAGTGACTCCGAGGGCCTCCCTGCCTCCCATTTCCACTGTGTACTGCCACGGTGCTTGAGGGGTTATCTGCCTGTTGTCATCCTCATCTCCATCAACCTCCTCCTTGCTGCTCCAGCTCCTCCCTCACTTGTCACATGGGGGTAGAAATTCCACTCAATTTCAACCAGACAATGCTTCTGCTCCAAATGTCCTCCTCCTCCACCACCATTTACAGTCACGCACCGGACTCATGTTGGCCACATGATGTAGTCCTCCACGTCTCCAGTTCCCCTGCCCAGGCACAGATTTTTCATATCAGTTCCAGGTACATGAAGCAGTGGAATGACGATTATTTCATTCCATAGTCTCTGCGACTGACAAAATACCGACGCCTCCCACCCTCCTCGATGGCCCTCAAACAAACGGCAGGTGTCACGCAAGAGCTGCCATACTGGCTGACATCAAAGTACACAGGGGTAGTACTTCTGTCTGCGTGATCTTAAAAAAATCGTTAATGGGCCTTTCTCCTCTGTACATACAGACGGGTCCCAACATTTCAGTAATGGAATTTCCCACTGAGGTGGAAACTTGCATATCAGAGTGTATTGGTGGAGGCCGGATCTGCCGCTGCAACTCTGATGAGGTTGTATCCTGGCTTTGTACGAATGAATAAAAGCTGCATGCACAGTTCCTGGGCCAATTGGTTTCAGAATGTTTTCTGAGGGGGAGATGCGTGGAAGACTTCAGGACCTTTTCACAACCATATTGTAACTCGAGCGCAAAGCAGGGCAGCATGGACATCCCTCCTCGGTGCAGATCTGACAACCATGTTCCTCCCATAGTCCGTCACCATAGTTACGATTTTGCAGTGGCGCGGAACAAAGCCACACATGGAATTCTTGCTGCAATGATTCGGAGTCAGTTCCTCCCTCGTGTGACTTTGTTCGCCGAAGAGCAAGCCAGAGTAGGAACTTGTGCGTTACACGCTGCTGTGTGCCCTACACATGTGTATGATGGAGTCCGTACTTGTGGAGGCTGAGATGGGTGGTGCTTGTTTGATTATGCGGACATTTGCGCAGGTGCAACGATTTTGACAACGTGGAAGGAGAAAGCGGCGTCTCCTGTCCAATTTGGTTTGGAGTGCCTGGGCAGGAAGCACATTTCACCCAGTGGCTGTAAAAGGACAAGTACAGGTCCCAGAACCTGTATTTACAACATTCACTCCAACGTCCGTCGCTGCCGTAGCACCTAGGAACAAACCGGTAAGCTCAAGGCAGACCCACCAACTGATCTACATATTTATGTAAGAGCTGGAACTGCCTTTTTGGAAAAGAAATATATCGGCGTTGTAACTCACCAATTCGGCTCGGCACAGAGCCATTATTCTCTATGAATGGTGCAGAGTCCATCATTTGGAAGGGAGGTACAGCAATACCAACAACTGGACAGGAGCACGGTCCAGCTGCTGCACACCTCATGATGTTTTGGATGCAAACTGTAGTCTCTTAGCAATCGCCTCGCTTAAACAGACTGCTGGCCCATGAGTAAGCGAGACAGGAGCCATCCTGACCGCGGAGATGAGTCCAAGAGAAACAGCTCCCTTCTGCAGAGGTGGTTTGATCCTTGCCTGGCTGCAATGGCATGGGTGCCACTTGGGCGCTCTGCTGCTGGCGGCAGGATGGGACCAACCACATCTGAGCCACGTTCTCCCAAGCCACCGGATGGTGACGCTGCATGTGTTGACGCAGGGCCGTGGTTGCCAACGATTATCTCCCCGGCCACGCTTCACTTTCTGTCTTACATGATTCTACATAACCCATATTCGGCTCTCCGTTGTCTTAGCAAAGAACTGCCACACCGCTGATTATCGATTTTACCGCCAACGCTCCGCATGAGTGACTACTGAGCCTCTGCTCAGCCCTCGCTGAGACCCCTGTGCCGCTACATTCTTGACCAGCGAAAGACGGTATTTTTACCGCCTCGCCGCATGGCCTCCCCCTACCCTCACACTGGCTGGCTATCCTTGCTCGACCAACGGCCACACGACCCACTTGCTGGCTGCGCCGCTGCCTGACAACTGCAAGCTGACGCCCTCGCTTCTCCTGACGATTATGGAAGCCCTTGCCACACCCGGCTTCCCAAGTGCGGGTCTGGCTACAACATCAACATCTATTTGTGTTTTCATCGTCACTGCTGTCCTCATCACCGAGTTCTTGGAAGTCAGAGGCTGACCTCTCACAACTATGTCCTACCCATGCCACTCTCCACCATCATATACTTGCCCGCCTACTGCAAGAAGCAGGGGAAATTGGCCCCCATTTCTCCTTCGCATGCCAAAGTAGCTGCTGACTGCTGCCCTCCTAAATTGTCATCCCGCTATATATTGGCCTGAGCCCAGACCACATAGTAGATCTCTGGCTGAGATACCAGGGGGGTGGGACAAGCGGGCTGAGGACAGGTGAGGGCTTCTGACACCGCTCCCGGCCCATGCCAACTAAGTGATGTGTCTGAGGTTCCCACGACTTTGGCTGGGGGTTGTCCGATTTCATCTGGGAGGAAAGATGACCTGAGTGCAACTAAACCATCAAGAACCCTAGTTTGCTGAACAACACACGGCCCGCTATATACCGAAGTGGCAGTTGTGGCCTCACCGAGTGACCCTTGCTGCGAACGTCCCCTTGCTGTGCTGTGACCGGGCCGTTTAAAGGAATGTTTGTGCCACTGCCACTCGCAGTGCAGAGCCTTACACCTCTCTGTCTGACATAACTGTTTGTTCTAAAAAAGTACAGACACTGTTTTGATGAAGAAATCTTAGTATAAGAATAAAAATACACCCTGGTTTTTGACTCCAAATGAACCCAGTAACAAGCTTGGGAATCCCCTTGGATATAAATTGCGCTCCACAAATGCAGGAAAAATTTCACTTGTAAGTGTCGTTTAAAACACTGGTGTTTACTAAATGTAAAAGCACAAACAGGCTTAATTAACCTTCGGCATGAATTAGGTCTACATGAAAAATTTATATATTTTGGCGTTGAAAAAGGACGTTATATTTTTGTCAGCACACCAGCAAAACAACGGTTAATAACCCCTGATGTAAATTGCGCCAAAGAATTGGGCCCATCAAACTAGTAGCTTTGTAGCGTGTTACAATTGCATGTTTTTCTACGTCACACAAACAAGAGAAACAGTTGTAATTAACCTTTGCTTGTGAATTATCTACAGAAAGAAAGTATAGATATTTTTGGCGTTGAAAAAAGAACAGTTTCTTGTGTGTCAGCAACACCAGCAAAACAACGCTTAATTTACCTGGATTGAAAAATTGCGCCAAAGATTTGAGCCGGCCACAAACTAGTACATTGTAGCGTTTTACAATTGCTTGTTTCTATGCCACAAACAACAAAGAGATACAGTTGTAATTAAACCTTTGCTTGTGAATTAGGCTACAGAAAAATGTATAAAATTATGTCGGAGAAAAAGAACGGTTTTATTTTTTGTCAGCTCGACACCAGCAAAACAACGCTTAATATTAACCCTGGATGAAAATTGGCCCAAAGAATTGAGCGCATAAACTATGTATGCTTTGTAGCGTGTTACAATTGCGTGCTTTTGTACGCCACACAACAAGAGATACAGTTGTAAATAACCTGTTGCTTGTGAATTATGTCTACAGAAAAATTGTATATAATTTTGGCCGTGAAAAAGACGTTTATTTTTGTCATCACACCATTCAAAAACAACGCTTAATTAAACCCCTGATGTAAATTGAGAGCGCCAAAGATTTGAGGCCGCACCAAACAAGTACTTTGTAGCGTTTTACAATTGGCGTGTTTTCTACGCCACACAACAAAGAGATACAGTTTGTAAATAACCTGTTGCTTGTGAATTAGCTACAGGAAAAATGTATATATTTTGGGCGTTGAAAAAACGGTTTATTTTTGTCAGGCACAAAACCCCAGCACAACAAAAACTCTTAATTAAACCGCTGGATGTAAATTGCGCCAAAGAATTGAGCCCACAAACTAATATCTTTGTAGCGTGTTACGAATTAGCTGTTTCTAACGCCACACAAACAATAGATACAGTTGTAAATTACCTTTGCTGTGAATTAGGCTACAGGATAAAATGTAATATATTTTGGCGGTGACAAAAGACTGATTTATTTTTGTCCACACACCAGCAAAACAACCTTAATTAACCCATGGATGTAAAAATGCGCCAGAAGAAATTGAGCTGCAATACAAACTAGTAGCTTGTAGCGTGTTACAATTGACGTGTTTTTCTAACGCCACACAACAAACAGATAAGTTTGTAATTAACCTTTGCTTGTGAATTAGGCTACAGGAAAAATGTATATATTTGACGTTGACAAGACGGTTTCCTTGGGGTCAGCACACCAGCAAAACAACGTCTTAATTAACCCCTGGATGTAAATTGCGCATAGAATAGAGCAGCCAAAAATGAAATGTATTTGTATTGTAAAAACGCTGTTTCTTTAATGAATACAACCGAACTGCTTAGATCCCACTTGTATATTGAATGTAATGCACTGTAGTGGACGCACACTGATTACAGATCCACCAATAACCTACAAAAAAATTAAGAAATAGAACATTACGAGAAGCAGTCACTAGACAAGCTGAGACACCCCACAAAATCACTTATATAAAAATCAATTCTTCAGTAAGAGGAGCTATCAGCCCGAGACAGCAACCTTACCCTGATGAGCCAACAGAGAAGGAGTGTGACTCCCGGCGTCGCGCCCGGACTTATAAAGTGCGTGACGTCCACAGAATCCCGCCGGTTCTCTGATTGGCTCACCTCTGCAACATGTCATGCAGGCTATGCCCTTCTTCCTCCCAGAGTGCTTTGCCCCATGTAGCGCCATGTGCTCCACACGACCATTTTATCAAATCAAAATCAAAAGCACACTTCGTTACGTGTCCGAAGTAACCGAACCGAAGTTTTCCTGATATTCTAAACGAATTCCACTTCGTTAGAATCAATTCGCCCATCCCTAGTAATGACCATACCAACTTTTATGGGAGGCAAATCTAATGTCATCTGAAATAAGAAACTGTCCTTCCCATGTACCCTTGAAAATATTTGCTAGGGAGGGGGAGAAACGTGCCCCCATAGATTAAGTAATACTTAGATTTAGTGTGTTTTTATAAATGTAGTAGTTAGTGATTTCATCCTTGTGAGTAGCTTGTCTTGGAAAAAGTTCACACTTGTTTTTATTATAAGATTGTAGAGATTGTAGAAATTGTAGATTGTAAGCCTTCGTGGAGTCCTCTCTCCCTCTGAACCAGTTGTTAGCCATTTAGTGTTATCATTGTACTTTGTTTAGACCTATGTTATGTATGTAACCCCCCTCGAATGTACAGCACCCTGGAATTAATAGCGCTTTAAAATAAATAATAATAAAATATAAGGGTATGTTCACACGGCGTAATTTCGGCATGCATTTCGCTGTGTATTTGCGCTCTAATATGGGCAAGATGCGTGCCGAAATTACGGTAACCCATAGTTTCTCAGAGAGAACTATGGATTCTCCTCTCTCCCCGCTCGAACAAACGATCGTATTGTACACGCGGGGAGATAAGTTGACATGTCATTACTTGCCGGCAAAATATCCGCCGCGCGTAATGGAAGTCAAATGGGGGTCCCGCAGTGGCCTGCCCGCCCCCAACGGCGCCGCGGGAGTAAGCGCGCATTAAAGCGAGCTCCCGAAACACACGATGTACTGCGGCGCATACTGTACGCGCCGCAGTACATTGTGTGAACATAGCCAAATAATAACAATAAACTGGTACTGCAACATTCAGGGCTATGGAGTCTGTTGGCCAACATCTCTACTTTTCCATGCTCTGACTCCAGCTCCTTAATCTCCTTTATTAATGGGTCAGAATTATTAGTAATAGCATATTTACAGTAGTTAAATTATAACATCATGCTTTTTAATAAACAGGGGGCTTTGGATTATTTAAACATAACATATTTATAATTAAATCTGTAACCTAAAGATTGACATGTACCGTATATAACAAAAGTGACTACACCCCTCACATTTTTATAAATATTGTATTATATCTTTTCATGGAACAACACTGATGATATGACACTTTGATACAATAGTAAATTAGTCAGTAGCAGTTTGTATAATAGTGTAAATTTGGTGTGCCCTCAAAATAACTCTACACACAGCCTATACTGCTGGCAACATAGTGAGTACACCGCTAAGTGAAAATAGACAAATTGGGTCCAAAGTGTCAATATTTTTATAGTGCCCACCATTAATATTATTTTCATCACGCCGTCCTCTCGATGGGGGCATGGAGTACCATATAACTCTATATATCACTGAGCTCACCTCCTCTCCTCTAACATATAACCCTACATATTACAGAGCTCAGCTTCTCTTCTCTATCATATAACCCTATATATCACAATCTGAGCTTCTCTCCTCTATCATATAACCCTATATATCACAGAGCTCAGCTTCTCTCCCTGTTATAATGTAAAACTATATATCACAGAGCTCAGCTTCTCTCCTCTATCATATAAGCCTATATGTCACAGAGCTCAGCTTCTCTCCCCTATCATATAACCCTATATATCACAGAACTCAGCATATCTCCATCTAACATATAACCCTATATACAAGAGCTCGTTTTTCTCTCCTTATAATAACCATATTATCAAGAGCTCAGTTTCTCTTCTCATCTATAACCTATATATCACAGAGTTCAGCTTCTCTCCCTCTATCAAAAAAACCCTTATATCACGAGTCACTTCTCTCCCTTTATCATATAACCCTATATAACAGAGCTAGCTTCTCTCCCTTTTAATTAAAACAATTATCACAGAGCTTAGCTTCTCCCCTCTATCAATAAGCCTATAGTCACAGAGCTCAGTTTCTCCCCCCCCATCATATAAACCCAAAATATCACAGAACTCGCTTCTCTCCCCTATCATATAACCCTATATACCCCGGCTCAGTTTCCTTCCCTCTATCATAAACCATATATACAAAGCTAGCCCCTCTCCCTATCATGAACCCTAATATACAGAGCCCGCTTCTCTCCTCTATCAAAAACCCTTTTTTTTCACAGAGTCAGTTTCTTCCCTATACATAACCCTATATATCACAGATCCTTCCCCTCATCATATAACCCTATATATCAAGATCAGCTTCTCTCCCTTTTTTAAAATGTAAAACTTATATCACAGAGCTCAGCTTTCTCTCCTCTATCTATAACCTATAGTCACAGAGCCGTTCTCCCCCCTATCTATAAACCTAAATATCACAGAACCAGTTCTCTCCCTCTATCATGTAACCCTTATATCCAAGCTCAGTTTCTCTCCTTATTTTTAAACCATAAAACCGACTCAGTTCTCTTCTCATCATAAAACTCTATATATACAGATTTCAGCTTCTCTCCCCTATCATATAACCCATATATCACAGGTTCCTTCTATCCCTCATCTTAACCCCAATAATCCCATAGTCAGCTCCTCTCCTCTTCATAAAACCCATATATCACAGAGCTCAGCTTTCTCCTCTACTATAACCCCCCTATAATCACAGAGCTAGTTCTCTCCCCCTTTCAATAACCCTAATATACAGACCAGCTTCCCCCTCCTCTATCAATAACCCTAAAAACGCAGAGCTAGCTTCTCTCCCTCTTCATAAAAACCCTAATATAGAGCTCAGCTTTCTCCCTCCTAATAACCCTTAACAAGAGCTTAGCTTTCCCCTTTCCCAAATAACCCATAATCACTGAGCTCAGCTTCCTCCCTGTTAAAAATGTAAAACTATATATCACAGAGCTTAGCTTCCCCCTCTACTTTAAACCTATATGTAAGAGCTCACTTCTCCCCCCCCACTATAAACCTAAATATCACAGAACTCAGCTTCTCTCCCTCTATCAATAACCCTATAATCACAGACTCGCTTCTCCCCTCTATCATATAACCCTATATATCACAGAGCTCAGCTTCTCTCCTCTATAAAATTAACCCTAATATCCAGAGCTCACTTCTTCCCTGTTATAATGTAAAACTAAAAAACACGGGTTAGTTTCTCCCTCATCTTTTAAAAGCCTAATTCCAAGCTCAGATTCTCCCCCATCATATAAACCCTAAATATCACAGAACTCATTTTTCTTCCCTCTATCATTAACCCTATTATACAAGCTCAGCTTCTCTCCTCTATCATAAAAATAATCACAGAGCTCGCTTCTCTTCTTACTTAACCTTTTAATCACAGAGTTCAGCTTCTCCCCCCTCTATTTTAAAACCCTATAATACAAGCTCATCCTTCCTTATCATAAACCCAAATATCACAGAGCTCAGCTTCTCTCCTCTATAATAACCCTAAATTCACAGAGCTCACTTTCTCCTCTACATAAACCCTTTTTAAAAAAAAGCTTAGCTTCTCTTCCGCTATCACATCCTTCTCTCAGATAGGGCAACATAAGCCACCTGACATGTTTGTTTTAAATAATCGGTTATTTCGAAGATTCCATGTAATGAGTTCGCTCCATTTATGGTTCCTTTGGGAGTTGAAAAGTATTTCAAAATTATCCCCTTGCTTTTTTTAGAAAAATGAAAAAAAAAAAAGTGATTGTTTTTATACTATTAAGCTTTTTTTTTTTTTGTACAAAATGCATCTAAAAGAAGCAGGTACAGAATTTCACTTCCACAAAATGAGAGCAATAAAATGCCTATTTTAGCACATAGAGTAGCTTTAGGTGGGGATAGCTTTAGTTTAGACTCCTTTAACAATTGGTTTCACAGTCCAGAGGAAATGAAATCCACAGAGTGTATTTCAATGTGTAGAAACAACATATATGAAAAATTCATATCCATTCCTTCTACTTGGGATTCTTTTACAAACTCGCAGACACACCATGCATTTTGTTTAAATACAGCCCAGATCCCCAGACCTTTTATACAGATCTGATTCGTAACTCCTCTTTTCATACAAATGACAGATTTTCATTTCTCTAGTGAACTCTTCTCAGATTTTGTGTATATTTCAATGAACATTGTTTTCTCAAGAATCATGCTTCTGGATTTGATTTGCTGCATTTTTATTATTGTCTTGAAATAGATGTATCATCATTCATTCCCTGTTCCCTGAGTCACACTTCACATCACCACTATGTTATTGCTTTGTTTTAGTGTGTACACATTGCAATGTTTTATTTTGTTATTTCTACTATACATCAAATAAGACCAAAAGTAGGGACCCCATCATAATTCTTTGATTATTAGTTTTATTTTATTTTTGGGAAAACTTTTCATCATGACACATTTTAGTGTTGTCTGCTGGTAGTTAAATTATGCAAACTGATTGTACTGTAAATTATTTGTGAGATTATTTTTGTACTTCAAACGTTTTTTTTTATTTTTTAGAGGAATAAGCAAATAAACTAAATAACAAGATAATAATATTAATAACAATGTATTTCTAGAACTTTACATGCCCACCAGAAGATTGTCTTGCAGGCTAAGGGTGCTTTCACACAGTGCGTTTTTGGTGTGTTTTTTTGCAGAAATGCACAGCAATTAATGAACAAAAAATGCACGATGTGAAAGTAAACTAAGGCTCATTTTTTTTTTTACTAATTAAAAAAATATACTGATAAATATTCTTTTTTCCTTAGCTGTTTTTATTTTCTGACTGTAGATTTTTCAGTTCTGTTTTTTGTGTATATGATTGTACCAAATCCACGCCAATTAAAAAAAAAAATTATAATCCACAAGTGTAGCAAAATCTACAAGAATAAAATCATTGTGAATTTTTTGTAGATTTTGACTTGAAGTCAATAGAAATTTTTTTTTCGGTGGCCTGAACGAAATCCAGTCCAACACAGTTCTTTTCCAAAAAACAAACAAGTGCTTTATTCAGGATCACACAACCCAGTACTGCTCCAACACCTTTTCTTTGACCCTTAAATTTAGATGACTTAAAAAGAAACCAAAGCAGTGTAAAAATAGACATAGACGCCACAGTTCCTGACTAATTCCCTGGGTGCCCCAGTCTCCGTGCCATTTTTTAAATGTATGTGCCATTGGCTCACTGCATCACCAACTACTGTGGCCACAGGCAAAGCCTACAGCCTACATTAGTAAGCAGTGCAGGTAGTGAGATGTATCAATATTATCATGCCACCCACACCACTGCATGTCCTAGGCCAAAAGCCTAAGGCCTCAGACTTTTGGCCTAGAAGATGCTGGGTGCAGTACCCTGGCATAGGAGGCATGATGTTAATGTCACACTACCCATGCTGGACACAAGCTCCTGGTGCAAGCTGTTCAGCAGGAGAATGGGGAAAAGTGGGTAACTTTAAAAAAAAAATCAGCAGGGGACATCTATACCTACCTTCAGGGGGCCTATATATCTATATACAGGGGGCCTATATATACCTAGAGGGGGTTACCCTACCTATTGGTGCCTATATAACTCTTTACAAGGGGTCTGCCTATCTACCGACAGGGGGCTTTTGTAACTAGCTACAGAAGGCATATATACCTACCTACTGGATGACTATATTGCTACCTACGGGGGCCTATATATCTACTGTAAGGGATCAGCTCGGTGATAGGATAACACAGTACCAGTCCTCTGAAACGGTTTAAACGATGAGGCCTTTACTTCAGCCTTGCACAAACAGCAAAACAAACGTGGGCTTAACTTCAGCCAGAACGCAGGAAAATAAATCAGGTTCACACAGTCCGTGTGGGACACTTACAGTCGTGTGTCCAGATAAGCCTCCAGGCTTCCTTGTCTCCAATGTGGAGTCTGTTCCTGGGAACTCTGCAGCGTCCACCAAATACTCTTTCCCCAGCTTCACAGAGATCAAACACACCCACTTCTTCCAAAACCCACCTGACCTCCAGGCTTACATAGCAAACAAACCCTGGCCTGGACCGAAGATGTGGGAGCAGTCACCCACCCAACTCTATGACTGCTCCTGTGAAAACCAGACCCAGACTACTTGCTGTGCAAGTATACAAACAATAAAACATGTGTCAGCAACCTACTGCCGCTGACTAATGAAATTACTGGTTTTCACCTCACCAGCGCCGGGGTCCTTGGTGACACATATCTCTGGTCCACCACAATCCCCTTTGTCCTCTTACACTACATACAGGAGGCCTATATATCTACCTACAGGGATACTACCTATCTACCAGGTGCCTAAATACCTACCAACAGCGAGCCAACATATCTATATATCTACCTGATGCCTGGTTACCTACCTACAGGGGGGCTATATGCTTACCTATCAGGGACCTATATATTTAGCTACTTACAGGGGGCCTATATGCCTGTATAAAGGACCTAAATAACTACCTACTTGGGGGTTATATATCTGCCTACCAACTGTGGGGGGCATTATACATACTTACTGACTGGAAGGCCTACATACCTACAGTGGGCCTATATACCTACCTCCTAGAGGCCTATATATTTACCTATTCAATCTTCCTAATGGAGGGCCTATATACCTACCAATT
Source organism: Phyllomedusa bahiana (assembly GCA_025379985.1). NCBI lineage: Eukaryota > Metazoa > Chordata > Amphibia > Anura > Hylidae > Phyllomedusa > Phyllomedusa bahiana. The sequence continues at coordinate 122,281 of JAODAL010004031.1, read as the reverse complement.
GGGACTTTTATACCAATACAGTAAAGGAGTCATCCTACCTACTTAACAAGGGCCTATAAACCTACCTACCTACCTACCTAGTGGGGGGCTGAAATACTTTCTTACCTATTTGAAGGCTTTTTTACCTACCTACTTAACGGGGGACCTACTGTATATACCTACCTATCTATCTAATGTGGGACCTAAATACCTATTGGGAGGGGGGATATAAATTTTCCTACCTAACCAGGGTGACTGAATCTATATACCTACCTAATGGAGGCCTATAAATCTATGCAGTGAAAGGACAACATACCTGTCTAATTGGGGACTACCTATCAAAATAGGGGTATACCCGTCTACCTATCTAATTTGGGAGATGTACCTTCCTACTATATCCGGGGTTTATGTAACTACTATATGCGAACACAAGAGAAGACTAAAACATGGTACACAAAAGGGAGCCCCACAGCTGTGGGTACATTTACTATTTGGGTCCAAAGGATTCATTATTACCATTAGGAGTACTATGATTAGGGAGTTTTTACAGAGGTGGGAATTGGTAAAGAGATGCTGAAAACGTGAGACGTCTAAGATGATATTCTGCTAAATTCTGCAGAGATGAGTCGTTATAAAAAATTCTGCCAAGAGAAGTTGTTATGGAAGTCTTGGCTGAATATAGGGAAAAAAAAGGAAAGTAGAACAACTTATCAAAGTCATCACCTGTGAGTCAATGGATGTAATTGTACTGTAATTATTATTGTTATTGTTTATTTTAAATCCCAGGGTGCTATAGAGGGTTACATACATAACTAGAGATTAGTGAGCAGTAAAAAGTTCTAGTTTGATTAGAACCTCAAACTTTAGTGAGTTCAAATCGAGTTTCTATTCGAACTAGAACTCAAACCCCATTAAAGTCAATAGGAGAAGATGTTCTGGTAATTTTTTTTCCTGTACAGGTGAGGAGCAGCTGTAATTACCATAAATAACAGTAAACTGGATACGTGAAACAACTTAGTGAAGAAAATTTGTCTCTAAAAGTGACAGAAAAAAATTGAGAGGCTAAAATACTTCATTCCTTTTAATGGTTAACTAAAAAAATGAGGACAGCTTGCAAGCAGGGGTGTAGCTATAGGAGGTACAGTGGTAGAAGCTGCTATAGGGCCCTGCATCCTGAGTGAGCCCCAAAATTCCTTTGACACATAGGAGATTTGGAGATGGTGTGTTATACAATTACTGAACACCCAAAAACTGACCTTTTGGGCACTGAGTATGATTTAGCAAATCCAAGCACTCTGTATAATATGTATCCATGTATATGAGAGTTAGGCATTATGTGAGCAAGGCAATACAGTAAAATATAAATAACATGGCCATGTGATTTTAGCAGCCAATGAGAGCCCTACACTTCAGCGATGATGTTTTTGAAACTTCTCTGTGCTTTTCACTGATTTGAAGGCTGCCAAAAGTGCAGAAAGCCGCTGAAAAAAAAGCTGAAAATGTCGTGCTGAACTAGAACTAGATTTTTACTCGAACAAACAGTAAAATGTTTGAGTTCTAAAAATTAGAGAAGTTCTACTAGAACTTAACTTTGTAGAACAGTTTGATCAACACTAACATATGTCAAACAAAGTACAATGTAAACAATAAACAACTAAAAACTGGTGTTGATGGAGAGGGGACCCTGCTCGCTAAGACTTACAATCTACAAGGGAGAAGGAAAGAGATAGAAGGTGAGGGGAAGACATGTTTGTGGGGTGGAGTAGAGGCAGCGGGGTTACTGTAAGTTAAAGGCTATCCTGAAGAGATAGGTTTTTAGGTTGTTTTTGAAGTTAGTGAAAGTGGTGGAGAGTTTGATTTGTTGGGGCAGTGAGTTCTATCGTATGGGGGATACAGGGGAGAAGTCTTGGTGTATGATGAGCTGAAATGGGGAGAGCAGAGAAGAAGGTCCTGTGAGGAGCAGAGATCGCATGAGGGGAGGTTTCTGGAGATTAAGGAAGAGATGTATAGGGATGCTTAGTAACTTGAAATTAATTTGCTGGGCAATGTGTAGCCAGTGAAGGGATTGGCAGAGGGGAGAGGCAGAGTAGAAGTGAGGAGAGGGGTAGAACAGACGTGCAGCAGAGTTGAGGATAGATTGAAGGGAAGCAAGAGTGCTAGCTGGGAGGGCGCAAAGAAGGATGTTGCAGTTGTCTAGGTGGGAGATGATAAGGGCATGGACTAGTAGTTTTGTAGTATTAAAATAAAGGAAGGAGCAAATATGAAAGATTTTTCAGGTGGAGGTGGCAGACAGAGGTAAGAGTTTGGATGTGTGGTTTTTAGATAGAAAGAACTCAAGGGTTATGCCAAAGCAGCAAACTTGTGGGATCAGTAAAAATGTAGACCCATTGACTGTGACAGCTCAGTTAGGGGGATAGAGTGCGATGGTGAAAAGATGATAAATTTGGTTTTCTCCACATTTATTTTTAGGAGATGGGAGGAGAAGAATAAAATGAATAATAGACACTCTGGGATCCTGGAGAGAAGAGAGTTGTGAAGCTGGGTGTCAGCAGCATACAAGTGGCACTATAAGTGGTGTGATGCTATGAACTGACCCATACCTAGAGTGTAGATAGAAAAGAGTAGAGGACACAGAACTGACCCTTGAGGGACACCAACAGAGAGAGGTCGAAAGGAGGGGGTAGCGCGAGAGTGAGAGATGCTTAACATCCGATCAGTGAAGTATGAGGAGCTTCAGGAAAGGGTCAAGTCTGTGATGAGAGGATGTGTACAAGAAGGGGGTGGTAAACAGTCAGGGGCGTAACTAAGGAAGCCTGGGCCACATAGCAAACTTTTAGATACTCCCCCCTCCTCCTCCCCCCCGCCTTTCCCAACCACGAACATTTACAGGGACCTCTTAAGTCATGCAGTTACTAGATAATATAAGGAGTGATATCACCATCATACTGCTAACAAACAAATCCCACTATCCCCATATTACATTACCAATAGTGCTACTACATATGGACCGGATTATACTGCCAGAACAAGACCACAAATTACCACCACATAGTCACTAATACCCCTATACTATTAATGAATAAAGATCAATATTACTGCCATATAGTGGTATATACTAGTGTACACAGGTATTGTATGTAACCTCCATACAGTGCCAATAAAGTGGTAGACACCAGTGTACACAGACTCTGCAGACATGTAAGTGATTACAGTGCAGTTACATCTTGTGACTCACAGGTGACATTTCTCTACCAAGACGTTGCCTTTCCCTTATGTTCTGCATCTGGTCCCAACCACCATGATGACTTCTCCAGGCCATTTGTCCCTGCAGATTTGGACTCAAATATCTTGGAATCCTCACTTTTCCAGCACCTCACTCCCTGCCCCCCCACCTATGTACAAACTTCCCAAGGGTGGGAGGGCAGGTACAGACCATAGCTTAGAGGCCCAGTCTCCTAGAGGGGAGGAACAGAGGATTCACCCGGTTCAGATTGTATTACAGCTATGGCCTATACCCCACTGAATCATATAAGCAGGTAGACCCTCATTAGATAGGTTGGTAGGCCATAGATAGGTAGGTAGGTTAGTAGACTTGAGGTAGGTAGGTAGTACATAGTTCCCAGGTAGGTAGATCCTAGGTAGGTAGGCAGTAGTCAGGCAGGTCTCAATTAGGTAGCTAAGCTACAGGTAGGTCGATTGGCACTAGGTAGGCAGTATTTAGGCCCCAGGTAGGTAGGTATGCAGTAGGTGGACCACAGGTAGGCTGTAGGTGGTCCCCAGGTAGCTAGGCTATAGGTGGGGCCAACATAGGTAGACAGGTAGGTAAATAGGCTATAGGGGGGCCAAATAGGCAGGCAGGCTTTAGGTAGGCTCTAGGGGCCATATAGGTAGGCATGTACAGTTTAGGCAGCTATAGGGGACTAAATAGGTAGACAGGTAGGGTTTAGGTAGCTATAGGACGCCATACAGGTAGACAGAGGCTAGGTGGCCTATAGGGGCCATACAGGTAGGCAGGATTTAGGTAGCTATAGGGGCCCCATATAAGTAGACAGGCAATTTTCAGGGGGCTATAAAGGTAGTCAAGATTTAGGTAGGCTATAGGGGCTATACAAACACGCTTTCGGAGGGCGATCGGGCTATGTAGGAAGGATTCGGGGGGTTACAGAGGCAGGCTTAGGGGGGCTACATAGGCAGGCTAAGGGGGGTTATATAGGCAGGCTAGGGGGGCTATATAGGCAGGTTTAGGGGGTTAAATAGGCAGGCTTAGGATTGATACATAGGCAGTGTTAGGGGGATATATATGCCGTGTGGATGTTCTCTAACAGTAGAGAAGCAGGTTAAGGGAGAAAAGCATTGTATAAGTATAGAGGAGTAATTACTTATATGTATGCAGAGCACCTCTGTACAACTGGTATAAATCACTGTTTGACAGCAATATTGGTCATAGTATAAAGGTTTATATTCGGTAATAGTATGGTGTATTATTCAGTCACTATGTGGTTGGAATATGTAGACATGATGTTATGGTATTTGGTCTTAGTGGATTTATTGGTATTTTTTGCCATTGGGATTCTGGTTTTGTATAGTGGTATTATTTGGTAACGGTATGACTATTATTTAGTGATTTTATATTTAGAACTTTGTGTTTTGGCTTTTTTTTTTATTTATATAAAGTGTATAATTCATGGTGAGGGGGAGTCATATATCTTTATAGTCCTATATCCTTTACCACCTATTGTCCTGCTTCAGCTCACATGCAATTAGGTAAGGAAGACTTAGGCCAAGTCCACACAACATATTGCTGGACCGTGGTTTTTGGTGTAGATTTGCTGAAAAGCCGCGGCCATTTTCGGATTTGCCATTGGCCCTGTACATTCATGGTATGGGGCTGATGGCAAATCCGAGTAGAATCTGGCAGAATATACAACATGTTGAATATAAACTACAGCACAGATTTTTCATTGTTGTCTATGCGGCACAGAATACAGTCAGTAAAGCTATGCTGACGATAAAGTTATGCTGTGTAGAAATAGCCTTAGAAGCCCCAACATCCTATCTTGATTACAGACTGATTTGATAATCTCATCACACCGGTCTGTATCAGTTGCCACGAGACAGGGCAAAGGCACCAAGCAGGAGGCAAAGGCAGAGATGGAAAGCACAGCAGCTTTGTGGTGGGCACATATAATCAACTCCTTTGGTTGTCCCTAGGCATCCCAGTGTAATAGGTGTTGCACTGCTTGGTGACCACAACCAAATCAATGGCAATACCAGCAGAATTACCCAGTGGTCCCACAAAACTTTTGCTTTCAGGTAGAGATGGGCGAATTTCTCAATAATTCAATTCGCCAAGTTCGCCGAATTTCCCGTCAAAATTTGTTTCGACCCGAATAAATTCGGGACGAATCGCGTTAAAAAACAGCTATTTCCTGACTGCAGAGAGCCTGTAGGGAGACATTGTGCCATGCTTAATTATGCAGAGGGAGCTTAGTTTTGTCTTCATACAATGCAATGTTTTAGTTTGACACGCACATGACTGGCGTCGCTTCACTCGAATATTCCCTGGGCACTTACGGGGGCAAAACTGACCAAAGAACTGAAGCGGGAATGCAGCCTGATAAAGTCATGGCAGCCCCAGCTGGAAAAAACAAGCTGAGGGCTCAAAAGGTCCTACAATAGTGTCAAAAAACACAATATTAGGTTCCTGGAGCTGGCACAGTTCGCAGCACAGTAAGGGGACGATGGCAATAGCCATGCCAGGGAGTGGAATCTAAGTAGGTCCCGCTTTTCACCAGAGCCCGCCGCTGCTGCGGCAGGAGTCTTCCAGGTCGCTACCCCTTACGTGACTTGCTTGCGGTGGCAGCCGAGGTGTAGCGAGGTACAAAATCGTAAGGCAACCTCGGAGTCAGGGACAAGCATAAGGTCAGGACAGCTGGCAAGGATCGTGGTCAAGGGACGGAGGTAAGAGGTACGGTACACGGATATGACAGACAAGGCTCAAGGAAACGCTTTCTCTATAGGCTCTAAGATTATTATTATTTATTTCATAGTCCTGGAGGCGGTTTTTAATTTCTGTAAGTTGGACATACGATTCACATTCTTCACACTGAAGAAGCTCATCCAAAGCCAGTTTTGCAGCATTTGCTTTTGCTTCCCATTCCAGTTTTGTACTAAATTCCATCACTAATGACACCGAATGCAAAATAAGCACCTAAAACATTCCCTGTAGTTAGGGTCTCCTTCAGTTCAAGTTCCATACGCTGCATTTGAACAAATTGGTGTCACGAAGAAACTGGATTCAAACTACACGTTTATACTTCATAATAAACTCCTTTGGAACTTTTTTAGGTATTAATGATGAAGCTGATGGAGGTAGAATTGCCTTAGCCAAAAATGGTTTCGGAATGTTAGCAAACTGACTACGGAGGATTTCTCTATAGTACTTGAGTTTGTCCTCCCTCTCAACAGCTGTAAAAAAGGCTCCCATTTTGGATCGGTAGTGAGGGTCCAAGAGGGTGGAGAGCCAGAAGTCATCTCTCTGCCAGATGGTGACTATTCGGCTGTCAGTAGCCTGGCAAATCAGCATGCTGCAGGCCATGTGCGCAAGTGATTCTGAGGGACTCCCTGCCTCCATGGTGCTTGGGGGACAGTGTGGAGGTTACGACAGCAGCCACAGCAGCAGCATGAGGTCAGACAGTGGCACAATGACATAGTGTGGAGGTCACGGCAGCAGCCACAGCAGCAGCATGAGGTCAGACAGTGGCACAATGACAGAGTGAGGAGGTCAAGGCAGCAGCCACAGCAACAGCATGATGTCAGACAGAGGCACAATGAAAGAGTGTGGAGGTCATGGCAGCAACCACAGCAGCAGCATGAGCTCAGACAGTGGCACAATTACAGAGTGTGGAGGTCACGGCAGCAGCCACAGCAGCAGCATGAGGTCAGACAGTGGCACAATGACACAGTGTGGAGGTGATGGCAGCAATAGCAGCAGCAGCATGAGGTCAGAGAGTGGCACAATGAAAGAGTGTGGAGGTGGCACAAACAGGAGTAAGCCACAGAGTGGCACAATGACAGGGTTTGGAGGTCATGGCAGCAGTAGCAGCAGCATGAGGTCATAGAGTGGCACAATTACAGGGTGTGGAGGTCATGGCAGCAGCCACAGCAGCAGCATGAGGTCGGACAGTGGCACAATTACAGAGTGTGGAGGTCACAGCAGCAGCCACAGCCGCAGCATGAGGTCAGACAGTGGCACAATTAAACAGTGTGGAGGTCACGAAATCAGCCACAGCAGCAGCATGAGGTCAGACAGTGGCACAATAACATTCTGGAGGTGGCAAAACAGGAGTAGGCCACAGAGTGGCACAATGACAGAGTGTGGAGGTCAAGGCAGCAACAGCAGCAGCATGAGGTCAGACAGTGGCACAATGACACAGTGTGGAGGTGACGGCATCAACAGCAGCAGCAGCATGAGGCCACAGAGTGGCACAATGACAGACAGTGGAGGTCACGGCAGCAGCAGCATGAGGTCATAGAGTAGCACAATGACAGGGTGTGGAGGTCATGGCAGCAGCAAAAACAGCAGCAGCAGCATGATGTCAGAGAATGGCACAATGACAGAGTGTGGAGGTGGGTGGCAATACCAGTCCCTGGTAAAGATGGTAGTAGGCAGATGGAGATATTGGCAGCAGATGTGTGGCATCAGGCGGGTGGTGGCATCAGAATAGTGGCTGAGGTAGGTAGTTTGAATCCAGACTCATTTCTCAAAGTTTTGGTGAGGCGTCATGGCTGATGTAATCTGACGCCTAAGGCATTGGTGTGTTGAAATCCTGGCCAATCCACGCCTGATTCATTTTGACAAAGGTCAGTCGTTCCTCATTTCCGGTGGACAAGGGTTCTCCTTGGGGTAACGATGGCCCCCGCTGCACTGAACACCCGCTCTGATGCCACACTATTAGCCGGGCAGGACAGCTTCTCCACTGCAAACTCGGCAAGTTGCGGCCACACATCCAGTTTGGCTGCCCAGTAGTCCAGCGGATCGTCTAACTGGGGTGGCAGAGTGCTGTCCAAGTAGGCCACGGCCTGATGGTTCAGGGTCTGCTTCAGATCCTGCTGCTGCTGCTGCTGGTGAGTACCCTCCTCACTAGGTGGGTGAAGGAAGCTGCTCATTAGTGACTCTAGACTTAGGTTGCTGCTGATGGAGCTGGTACTGCTCCTACCCCCCCCACCTTCCCACAGCAGTCGTGGCAGTGGTACGTGAGCACTTAGGAACCCCCTGGTCAGACCTGTCAGAGTATGGAACATGCTGCACATAGGCAGCAGCTAACTGACTACGGAGGATTTCTCTATAGTATTTGAGTTTGTCCTTCCTCTCAGCAGCTGGAAAAAAGGCTCCCATTTTGGACCAGTAGCGAGGGTCCAAGAGTGTGGAGAGCCAGAAGTCATCCCTCTGCCGGATGGTGACTATTCGGCTGTCACTAGCCAGGCAAATCAGCTTGCTGCAGGCCATCTGTGCAAGTTACTCTGAGGGACTCCCTGCCTCCATCTCCACTGTTTATTGCCACGGTGCTTGGGGGTTACCTGCTACATCTTCCTCATCTCCATCTACCTCCTCCAGCTGCTCCTGCTCCTCCTCTCCGGTCACCTTGGTAGAAAAACCACTCATTTCACCAGACAATGCTTGTGCTCCAATGTCCTCCTCCTCCTGTTCAGTCCCCACCGGACTCATGTGGCCGCGAAATGTAGTCGCCACTTCTCCAGTCCCCTGCCCAGACAGATTTTTCTGTCTGTTCCAGGACATGAAGCAGTGGAATGACGTCATTCATCCCGTAGTCCTGGCGACTAACAAATAACGTCGCCTCCTCAAACGGCCTCAGCAAATGGCAGGTGTCACGCATGAGCTGCCACTAGCTGACATCAAAGTTACACAGGGGAGTACTCCTGTCCACCTGGATCATCAAAAAATCGTTAATGGCCTTTCTCTGTTCATACAGTCGGTCCAACATGTGCAGGCTGGAATTCCAACGGGTGGAAACATCGCATATCAGTGTGTGTTGGGGGAGGCCGTTCTGCCGCTGCAAGGAGGGTGTGCCTGGCTTTGTAAGAATGGATGAAGTGCATGCACAGTTTCCTGGCCATTTTCAGAATGTTCTGAAGATCGGTGGAAGACTTCAGGCACCTTTTAACAACCAGATTGAACATGTGCGCCATGCAGGGCACATGGACCATCCCTCCTTGGTGCAGCGCGGACACCATGTTCCTCCCATTGTCTGCCACCATGGTTCCGATTTGCAGTTGGCGCGGAGAAAGCCACACATCGATTTCTTGCTGCATGATGCGGAGCAGTTCCTCCCCTGTGTGACTTCGTTCGCCGAGGCAACCCAGATGTAGAACTGCGTGACACCGCTGTGCCCTACACATGTGGTATGATGGAGCAGCACTTGTGGAGGCTGAGATGGTGGTGGTGGTGGAGGAGGAGGAGGCGGACATCGGCGCAGGAGCAGCAGTTTGACATCGTGGAGGAGAAAGCGGCATCTCCTGTCCAAGTTGTTGTTGTTGCTGGGCAGGAAGCACATTCACCCAGTGGGCCGTAAAGGAAACCTACTGGCCCTGACCGTAGTTACAGCTCCACACGTCCGCACTGCTGTGCACCTTGGAACAAACCAATAAGCTCAAGGACTGGCCCACCTTCTATTCTACATATTTGTGAAGGGCTGGTACTGCTTTTTTGGAAACAAAATTACGGCTTGGAACTCTCCACCTTCGCTCCGCACAGGCCATTAGTTCTCTGAACGGTGCGGAGTCCACCATTTGGGAAGGGAGGGACTGCAGTACCAACAACTTGGACAGGAGCACGGTCAGCTTCTGCACCTTAGGATGGTTGGACGCATACTGTTGTCTCTTTGCAATCGCCTCGTTGAACGACTGCTGGCTCCATGAGTAGCGAGGAGCAGGAGCATCTGGACCGGGAGATTATGGCAGAGAGAAACAGATCCCTTCTGCAGAGGTGGTGGAGCCTTGACTGGCTGAAATGGCATGCGTGCCACTGGGTGCTGCTGCTGCTGTTGCTGCGGCGGCAGGATGCACCACCACATCTGAGCCACATTTCTCCTAGGCCACCAGATGGTGACGCTGCATGTGTTGATGCACGGCTGTGGTGCCAATGTTAGCTCCCTGGCCACGCTTCACTTTCTGACCACAGATTCTACATATACCCATGTTCGGCTCCTCTGGTGCCTTAGCAAAAAACTGCAGTGTGGAGGTCATGGCTCCAGCAACAAACCACAGCAGCAGCAGCATGAGGTCATAGAGTGGCACAATGATAGAGTGTGGAGGTGGGTGGCAATACCAGTCCCTGGTAAAGATGGTGGTAGGCAAATGGAGAAACTGGCAGCAGATGTGTGGCATCAGGCGGAGGTGGCATCAGAATAGTGGCTGAGGTAGGTAGTTTGAATCCAGACTCATTTCTCAAAGTTTTGGTGAGGCGTAATGGCTGATGTAATCTGACGCCCTAAGGCATTGGTGTGTGGAAATCCTGGCCGATCCACGCCTGATTCATTTTGACAAAGGTCAGTCGTTCCTCATTTCCGGTGGACAAGGGTTCTCCTTGGGGTAACGATGGCCCCCGCTGCACTGAACACCCGCTCTGATGCCACACTATTAGCCGGGCAGGACAGCTTCTCCACTGCAAACTCGGCAAGTTGCGGCCACACATCCAGTTTGGCTGCCCAGTAGTCCAGCGGATCGTCTAACTGGGGTGGCAGAGTGCTATCCAAATAGGCCACGGCCTGTTGTTTCAGGGTCTGCTTCAGGTCCTGCTGCTGCTGCTGCTGGTGAGTACCCTCCTCACTAGGTGGGTGAAGGAAGCTGCTCATCAGTGACTCCAGACTTAGGTTGCTGCTGATGGAGCAGTCCCTCCCATTTGGGAAGGGAGGGACTGCAGTACCAACAACTTGGACAGGAGCACGGTCAGCTTCTGCACCTTAGGATGGTTGGACGCATACTGTTGTCTCTTTGCAATCGCCTCGTTGAACGACTGCTGGCTCCATGAGTAGCGAGGAGCAGGAGCATCTGGACTGGGAGATAATGGCAGAGAGAAACAGATCCCTTCTGCAGAGGTGGTGGAGCCTTGACTGGCTGAAATGGCATGCGTGACACTGGGTGCTGCTGCTGCTGTTGCTGCGGCGGCAGGATGCACCACCACATCTGAGCCACGTTTCTCCTAGGCCACCAGATGGTGACGCTGCATGTGTTGATGCACGGCCGTGGTGCCAATGTTAGCTCCCTGGCCACGCTTCACTTTCTGACCACAGATTCTACATATACCCATGTTCGGCTCCTCTGGTGCCTTAGCAAAAAACTGCCACACCGCCGAGTAGCTGATTTTACCACCAATGCTCCGCACTGAGTGACTACTACCGCCGCTGCTTCGCTGAGCCCCTGTTCCGCTTCTTTCTTGGACCTGAGAAGTGGGATTTCTACCCCGTGGCTGTTTGGCTCCCGACCTCGCACTGCTGCTACCCTGCTGACTCACGGCCACACTACCCACTTGCTGGCTGCGCCGCTGCCTGATGCGCAAGCTGACGCCCTCTTCTCCTGATGATGATGAAGCCCTTGCTTCACCCGGCTCCCAAGTGCGGTCGGCTACATCATCATCGATTATTGTTGGATCTTCACTGCTGTCCTCTTCAACGGTCTTGTTATGCAGAGGCTGACCCCTCACAACATGACCTCCCATGCCACTCTCCACATCCATACTTTGCCACCTACTGCAAGAAGCAGGGGATATATCGGCTCCATTTCTTCGCTGCCAAGTAGCTGCTGACTGTCCTCAAATTGTTCATCCTCGCTGTATAGTGGCGCTGAGCCCCGACCACATAGTAGATCTCTGGCTGAGGGAACCGGACGGAACAGAGGCGGGTTGAGGACAGGTGAGAGCTGTTGAGCTGTTCCCGGGCCATGCCAACTAAGGGTTGTGTCTGACGTTCCCACCAACTCTTGGCTGGGGTTGTCAGATGTCATCTGGGAGGAAGTGGATGACCTAGTCAACCAATCAAGAACCCTTGGGTTGCTGGTCAACACACACCGCTAGATGACACCGGCAGTTCTGGCCTCACCGAGTGACCACTGCTGCGATGTCCCCTTACTGTGCTTTGACCTGTGTCTGCTCCAGGAATGTTTGTGCCACTGCCACTCGCATGTGAAGAGCCTGCCACCTCTCTGTCTGACATATTGTTTGTTCAAAAATGTACAGACTCAGGTTAATGAACATATCTGTATATGATAAATACACACCATATATTTGACTCCAAATGAACAGGCTTTGGTAACCCTGGGATATAATTTGCGCTACAGAAATCACCAGGAAAAAAAAAACTGGTATGTGGATTTTTAAAAACGCTGTGTATTTTACGGACTACAAAAGCACAAACACGCTTAATTAACCATTGGGTATAAATTGCGCTACAGAAATCACAAGGAAAAAATTAACTGGTATGTGGCGTGTTAAAACGCTGTGTATTTTACTGAATAAGAAAGCACAAACAGGCTTAAATAACCCTTGGATATAAATTATGCTACAGAAATTACCAGGACCAATTTACTCGTCTTTGGTGTTTAAAAACACTGTTTATTTTACTGAATATAAAAGCACAAACAGGCTTAAATAACCTTTGGCTATAAATTGCGCTACAGAAATCAGCAGCAAAAAATTAACTGGTGTGTGGCTTGTAAAAACGCCGTTTCTTTTACTAAATACAAAAGCACGAACAGGCTTAGATAACCCTTGGATATAAATTGCGCTAGAGAAATCCCCAGGAAAAAATTTTCTGGTATGTGGCGTGTAAAAACGCTGTGTATTTTACGGACTACAAAAGCACAAACACGCTTAATTAACCCTTGGATATAAATTGCGCTACAGAAATCACCAGGAAAAAATTAAATGGTATGCGGCGTGTAAAAACGTTGTGTATTTTACTGACTACAAAAGCACAAACACGCTTAATTAATCCTTGTACGTAAATTCCGCTACAGAAAACACCAGGAAACAATTAAATGGTATGTGGCGTTTAAAAACGCTGTGTATTTTACAAACTACAAACGCACAAACAGGCTTAATTAACCCCTGGATATAAATTGCGCTACAGAAATCACCAGGAAAAAATTAACTGGTATGTGGCTTGTAAAAACGCTCTGTATATTACCGACTACAAATGCACAAACATGCATATTTAACCCTTGGATATAAATTATGCTACAGAAATCACCAGGAAATATTTAGTCGTCTTTGGCGTTTAAAAACACCGTTTATTTTACTGAATATAAAAGCACAAACAGGCTTAGATATCCTTGGATATAAATTGCGCTACAGAATTCAGCAGGAAAAAATTAACTGGTATTTGGCGTGTAAAAACGCTGTGCATTTTACTGAGTACAAAAGCACAAACACGCTTAATTAACCCATGGATATAAATTGCGCTACAGAAATCACCAGGAAAAAATTAACTGGCATGAGGCTTGTAAAAACACAGTGTATTTTACTGAATAAGAAAGCACAAACAGGCTTAAATAACCCTTGGATATAAATTAGGCTACAGAAATCACCAGGAAAAATTTACTCGTCTTTGGCTTGTAAAAACGCCATTTATTTTACTGAATACAATAGCACAAACAGGCTTAGATAACCATTGGATATAAATTGCGCTACAGAATTCAGCAGGAAAAAATTAATTGGTATGTGGCGTGTAAAAAAGCCGTTTCTTTTACTGAATACGAAAGCACAAACAGGCTTAGACAACACTTGGATATTCAATGTGCTCCAGAACTGACCAGATGGCATTAAAATGTATATGCAGCAGAATTGGACCCACACTGGACTTCAATTTCTATACCCCACAAACAATCAAAATTATAACGGAAGAGGAGCATTCTCTAATAAAAGCAGTGACACCCCCCCAAAAAAAATCGCTGTTAAAAACACATTTCTTTTGTGTGAAATCTCTACAGAAACTGCAGCAGAGGCACAACGAGGGCAGTGTGAGCAACCAGCGTCACGTCCGGACTTATATAGTGCTGTGACATCACAGAATCCCGCCGGTCTCTAATTGGCTTCATCTCTGCACGTCATTGAGGGTCCTCCTTTCTTCCTCACAGACTTCTCTGCCCCGTGTCACGTTATGTGCTTGTGGCCATTTTAGCAATTAAAAACACGCTTTATTCCCGCGAATCGCTCCAAACTTCGACTTTGTGCAGAATCGAAGTTTACCTGAAATTCTAAACTAATTCCACTTCGTTAGAATCGATTCGCCCATCTCTACTTTCAGGCCTAGCCTCCTGACTCCACGTCATACCACGCAGCACTGCAACAATGGTCACCACACAGCAACAAAACTAAAGAGAAAGGATCACAATGCTCAGCTTTCAATGTGCTCCCAGCAAATCGACTGAGAGAAAATAGGTAAATAGGCAGTACAGGTGTTGTGGGACCACTTGGTTATCTGGATGAATACTGCACTAAACGTTTAGGCTGCGAGGTTGCAGGTAGGCTATGCAAATGATGCCCTTGGCTTACAATTATTGGTTGATCTATGTATACCAAAGAAATTGGCATGTTGTCAAAGGATTTTCAAGAGAGTGATAACAGAGGAGCTATAGAATGATCCCTTTGATCTTAACAAATACCAGTTGGGCAGTAAGAAGCCCACACACTATTCTGCATAGAAGCATACACTATGCTGTCTATGCCCCACATTGGATGGGAATTATGAGATTTTGAGATGTACATAGTGTTGTTAAGCAGCATCGACTATGATGGTCTATGGGCCTGTATTTTATCATTTTATTTCAATATTATACATGTATCTGAGGACACCTGTTCTGTTATGTACACACATTAAAGTATAAACACAAATTTCTGGAATAAAACTGTAGATTTTTTTCATTAAAAACAAACTTAAATCAAGTGACTCATTACTTTTGACGTGTTGATTAAACAGAGAAATAGTTGACATAATTGAACTCATTTGGTGATAGCACTCCTTGCAATGCATTATATTAACATGGACTTCAATTATTCTAAGTACTTCCCTGTTTAACTTATACTGTGAAATGAGCAATACTGATTAATTTCTCAGTCAGTAACACAGATACTTACAGGAAAGATTACCATTATGAAATAATGAAATAAAAAATGAGACAAAGATGCAAAGACTTGAGTTTACTCTAGAAGGACAAATGTTTTAAAGTAAATATTTATAGGGCTTTCTGGTGTTTTTTGAAGCAAAACGTGAGACAATGGAGATTCTCTAATAGCGAACTGTATATACTGTTTCTGTATGAAGGATTTTGTTTAACAAGGATATTTTTATGCATATTTCATACTTGAAGAGATTCTACATTTTGGACAATTTCTATTTGTAAAAGCCAGGGCTGTTTGAACAAATTGATGGGCCGAGTGAATAAGTTTGATGTGTGCCCCCCACTGTATATAGAGACAATATTTTTTGTAGATCATTTAAAAAACGCATATACATTAAAAGGCACAAATGTTTTGTGTTTGATCATTTATTAGAATTATTTAAAAACACAATATGTATGTGCATGTATTTCTGAATAATACAAGTATTATTACATGTGTTTTTTTCAAATTCATTTTTAAATGTACTACAAGAATGGTACTTGTGATAGCACCCTTGTTGGGAGATGTTATGTTTCCACTGGCTAGAGTTAGCTCTAATTTTTTCTTCTTCGTGGCCCAGATTACCATGATAACGGTTACCCGTGTTGGGTCGCAGGCACACCTGCACATCCGCAGCGTCCCCAGCTGCGGCCGGCGCCGCAGCCCGGAACTCGGGCTGCGGGCGTGCCCGCAGCTCTAACATCCACTTACCTCACCACGCTCCTGTTCTTGCCCTAGGGCGCGAGCGCAGTACTACAGGCAAATTTAAGGGGACAGCGCGCCGGTGATTGGTCTCAGCGGGCGCTGACTCTATTTAAGCCCTGCCTCTTCCTTAGCACCTTGCCGAATCGATAGTGCCCTGTGCCTTGAGAGGAAGCGTTTCCGAGTATCTTGTTTGTCTACTGTGTACCGTACCTTCTTCCTCCGTCCACGACTATGAACCATTGCCGCCTGTCCTGACCTTCTGCCTGTCCCCGACTACGAACCATTGCCGCCGGTCCTGACCTTCTGCCTCTCCCCGACTATGAGCCTGCTTCACGATTCTGTACCACGCAACACCTCGGCTGCCACCGCAAGCAAGTCACGGTAGGGGTAGCGACCTGGTAGCAATCCACTGCAGCAACTCCATCCTGCTTTGCAGCGGGCTCTGGTGAAATCTGAGCCTACTTCGATTCCGCTCCCTGGCGTGGCTTACACCATCACTTGGGGTGGTCCAGAGGATCCACTGCCACGGACCGTTCCAGCTCGTGTTGACCATGGATCCCGCCAGGGTGCCACTACCAAGCGTCTCTGACATCACCACCATCGTGGCCCAGCAATCAAAGCAGATTGCGCAACAAGCGCAGCAGCTTAACCAGCTGTCTACTATGATGCAGCAGATCCTCGCCACTCAGCAGCAGCAGTCAGCTGGCTCCTCCCGTGGCAGCCGTTCTGGGGATGTCTGCTAGCCCTAAACTCCTTTTGTCCATGCTGTCGAAGTTTGATGGGGACCCAAAGGCCTGCCGGGGCTTCATCACCCAGTGCTTCCTCCACGTGGAACTTATGGCTGGTCAGTTCCTATTGGAAAGGTCCAAGGTGGCCTTCGTGGTCAGTCTCCTCTCCGGGAAAGCCCTGGCCTGGGTGAAACCACTCTGGGACTGAGGTGATCCGGTCACAGCTGATCTTGTGACATTCCTGCAGGAGTTCCACAGTGTCTTTGGCGAGCCTGCCCGCACTTCGTCTGCCGAGGCCGCCTTGCTGAACTTGCAGCAAGGGAACTCCTCCGTAGGTGACTACTCCGTGCAATTCCGCACCCTAGCTTCAGAGTTGGCTTGGAACGATGCAGCATTGTGCGCCACGGTCAAAAAGGTCCTCTCCAGCCAGATTAAGGATGCCCTCTCCACCCGGGACCCTTCCGTCTCTTTTTGCAAGTTCATCCATCTGGAGACCCGGATTGACATCCGTCTCTCGGAGAGGCGGGAGGAGCTCTGTCATGACCATGTACCAGTCCAAACACGTTGTCTACCCCGTCTTGCTTCAGTGTTTTTTCGGCCTCCACTGCCTCCTTCACAGCCAATCATGGAAGAGGCCATGCAAGTGGACAGAGCCCATCTGACTCCGCAAGAACTTAACTGACGGCGGGAGGAGAACCTTTCTCAAACTGCAGCAGCCCCGAACATCTCCTCAGGGGTTGTCCGTTTCGTCCACAATGTCCGGGAAACGAGCGCACCTAGGCTTTGTGGGAGAGGTGTCCCTAGGTGTGAGCAATCCCTCTCCATGGCTCTTGCTGCCAGTTCTGGTCACAACCTGATTCGGGATCTCGTTTCATGTGGCTGCCTTCCTGGATTCTTGGTCTGCTGGGAATTTTATGGATGCTGCTTTGGTGGCCTAGTATCGTCTCTCGTTGGTCCGCTTAGACCAACCCTTGGTCATCTCGTCCGTTAGTGGTGAACTCTTGAGTGACTCCATCCTCTTCGGGACTTAACCGGTGGTCCTACAAGTCAGAGCTTTACACAAGGAGAAGATCGCATTCTTCATGCTACCCCGCTCTTCCTCGGCTGTCCTCCTGGAGCTTCCATGGCTATAGTGTCACGCCCCCGTACTCAACTGGAAGACGGGTGAAGTTTTGCGTTGGGGGTCGAGATTGCCAGTCTCGCTGCCTATCGGCAACTCGTCGGGTGTGCCCCATTCCTCCACAGTCTCCTCTCAAGCCCTTACCCGGCTTGCCACCACCGTATCAAGTCTTTCAGGACGTCTTCTCCGAGAAGGAGGCGGAGACTCTACCTCCCCATCGTCCCTACGATTGCCCTATAGACCTACTGCTACATTAAAGAAATCTTACAAAAGGGCTTCATCTGCAAATCTACTTCTCCGTTGGGTGCCGGATTCTTCTTGGTGGAGAAGGATGGTTCCTTACGACCCTGCATCAACTACCGCGGTCTCAACAAGATCACTATCAAAAACCGGTATCCTTTACCATGATTACCGAACTCTTCGATCATCTCCACGGAGCTAAAGTCTTTTCCAAGTTGGATTTGCGGGGGGTATATAATCTCGTCCGGATCCGAGAAGGTGATGAGTGGAAGACTGCCTTAAATTACTCGTGATGGCACTTCAAGTTTTTAGGGGATGCCCTTCGGCTTGTGCAATGCTCCAGCAGTCTTCCAAGAAATTTGTCAATGACATTTTTAGAGATCTCCTTTTATGTCTGCTTTATTTGTCTACTTGGATGACATTCTGGTGTTTTTGCCTGATCTGGAGACCCACTAGTCGCATGTGTGCCAGGTCCTGAAATGCCTGCATGAGAACCATCTCTATGCCAAGCTAGAAAAGTGCCTGTTTCACCAGACCAGCTTCCCGTTCCTCGGATATATAATCTCGAACAAGGGCCTGCAGATGGACCCCACTAAACTCTCCACCGTTCTACAGTGGCCGCGACCCATCGGCCTCTGGGCCATACAATGCTTCCTGGGCTTTGCAAATTACTACAGGCAGTTTATCCCGCATTTTTCGACTTTAGTGGCACCGATTGTGGCTCTCACCAAAAAGCATGCCAATCCGAAACTGTGGCCACCCGCCGGGCCCAAGAAGCTTTTTCCAAGTTGAAAGCAGCATTTGTCTCTGCACCTGTGTTGTCTCGGCCTGATACAGAGAAACCCTTTTTCTTAGAAGTAAACGCCTCTTCCATGGGGACCGGGGCGGTCCTCACCCAAAAGGGCCCAAAAGGCAAGACTCAGACCTGTGGGTTCTTTTCCAGAACCTTTTTACCTGCGGAAAGGAAAATATACCATCGGGGATCGGGAGCTTGTTTGGCCCTTAAGATCACTCTAGAAGAATGGCGCCACCTCCTGGTGGGTGCTCGGTATCCTGTGAATATCTTCACTGACCACAAAAACCTTCTCTTCCTCCAGACAGCACAAAGTCTAAACCCACGGCAAGCAAGCTGGTCTCTGTTCTTCGCCCGGTTCAATTACGTGATCCATTTTTCCGACCCGGGAAAAGAAGAACATCAAGGCCGGGTTTCCCTTTCCCCCTGCCTCTGACGTCAGTGGGGAAGAGGAGGCCGCTCCCCGGCACATCGTACCACCAGAACGTCTTGTATCCGCGTGTTAAACCTCCAACGTGTACCCCGGGTAAGACATATGTGCGCCCTGCGCTCCCGGGTTTAAAGGGTACTGAAATGGGGTCATTGCTCTCGCATAGCGGGACACCTTGGGGTACGGAGGTCTTGTTCCTTGATTTCCCCGTTTTACTGGTGGCCAGACCTCGCTAAAGATGTGAAGGAGTTTGTGGAGGCCTGTACACCTGTGCCCCAAAAAAGTACCTCGTCTCAGGGCCGGCGGGGTTACTCCAGCCCCTGCCGGTACCTAGCAGTCCTTGGGACCCATATTGCTATGGACTTCATCACCGACCTACCGCCCTCTGATGGAAATATAGTTATCTGGGTGGTCACTGACATTTTTTCCAAAATGGCACACTTCGTTCCCTTGCCCGGTCTACCTTCTGTTCCTCGACTCGCCAATCTCTTTTTTAAACATATCTTTCGCCGCATGGCTTCCCTACATATTGTCTCGGATCGGGGAGTTCAATTCGTCTCAAGATTCTGGCGAGGCCTCTGTTCTCTACTACAAGTGGAACTGGATTTCTCTTCCACGTACCACCCGCAATCAAATGGGCAAGTGGAGAGAGTGAACCAAGTCTTGGGTACCTATCTCCGCCACTTCGTGTCCACAAGACAAGATGATTGGTCTAGTCTATTGCCATGGGTGGAGTTTTCATATAATTCTCTGGACTCTGATTCCGCTGGGTCATCCGCCTTCTTCATCATCTTCAGTCGGCATCCCCGCCCACCCCTTCCGCTGCCCTCTGCCTCCTCCGATGTCCTCCGGTGGATAATCTGGACCACTACCTATCTGCCGTTTGGAAGGAGACACGCCAGTCTTTGCTCCAGGCCTCGGCCCATATGAAGGTCCAAGCGGACAAGAAAAGAAGACCCCCTCCTTCCTTTGTTCCAGGGGATAAGGGGATAAGGTATGGCTGTCTGCCAGATATGTCCGCTTTAAAATCCCTAGCTACAAGCTGGGTCCCCGTTTTTTAGGTCCCTTTGAAGTCCTGAAGCGCATCAATCCGATGGCTTACACCTCCGGCTCCCTCCAACTATGCGTATCCCACACTCCTTCCACGTCTCCCTGCTGAAACCGGTAATCCATAACCAGTTCTCTCGATCTGTGGTTCCCCTGTCTCTCGTGGCTGACTCCACCAATGTTTTTATCGTCAAAGAAAGTTTGGCCATTAAGACGGTTAGGGGGAGATGATTTTTTTTGGTCAACTGAACGGGGTTTGGGCTGGAGGAAAGGTCGTGGGAGCTGGAGGAGAACATCCTGGATCAGGGTCTCTTGTCTAAATTTAAGCGGACCAGAAAGAGGGGGAGGCCAAAGGAGGGTACTGTTACGGGTGTCCCTGTGACCCCCGTGTCGGGTCGCAGGCACATCCGCAGCGTCCTCAGCTGCAGCTCTGACATCCACTTACCATGCCACCTTGCTGCTGTTCTTGTCCCGGCGTGCGCTCCTGCTGCCGGCCGGGTGCGTGCTCGCCCCCTAGGATGCATGCGCAGTACTACAGGCAAATTTAAAGGGACAGAGTGCTGGTGATTGGTCTCACCGGGCGCTGACCCTATTTAAGCCCTGCCTCTTCCTTAGCACCTTGCCGAATAGATAGTGCCCTATGCCTTGAAAGGAAGCGTTCCCGAGTATCTTGTTTTTCCCTTGACCACGAACCATTGCCACCTGTCCTGACCTTCTGCCTGTCCCCGACTATGAACCATTGCCGCCTGTCCGGACCTTCTGCCTGTCCCCGACCATGAGCCTGCTTCACGATTCTGTACTGCGCAACACCTCGGGTGCCACAGCAAGCAAGTCACGTGAGGGGTAGCGACCTAGTAGCAATCCGCCGCAGCAAGTCTATCCCGCTTTGCGGCGGGCTCTGGTGAAAACTGGACCTACTTAGATTCTGCTCCCTGGCATGGCTTGCACCATCGCGTGTGGTGGTCCAGAGGATCCACTTCCACTGACCGTTAGAATAACTTTTTCCGGCCACAACTTGATAGTACTCCTGAAAGCAATAGTGACAAATAGTCATCTTCATTATGATTCTATTCATTATGTTTGTTACTCATGATTTTTGTATTTCTTTTTACTGACATAATAATTATACAGAAATCAACATGTGCTTTTTGTGTAATGCAGTGTAGTTTATTTTATATTTATGAATTTACAATCCCAGGAAAGTGACTCTTATGGACAGAGGGGCACATTTATCAGTAGTGTCTAACTGTAAGACTGTTTTAAGTTAGACCACACAATCTTACAATGCACCCCATTTATCATAGTCTTGATGAATCTGGTGCAGGTTAGAACTCGCTAGTCTAAGTTTGTACCAACTTGAAGTTGCCCTCTTGAAGTTGGCTTAGATGTACGCCACAAACTGCAACAAAATTCTGGCACATTTTTGTCGCATTTTAAGCCACACCCCTTTTGCAGAGGCCACACCCTCATATCGCCCGAGGCGCAGAAGTGTCTGAAACTGACTAAACTTTGAGACTCTCGGTTCACATATTTTGATCAAAAGATGTTTAAGCTGCCCACGACTTTCAACATGATCTCAAAATCGGGCAGTCCTGTCCTATCTTTACCTCTCAATCGAGCCAATCAGGCCTCTCGCTGGGTCAACCGACCTCCATTATTCAGAGAGAAAAAAGAAAAAACACCCAACCTGCAAGCTGCCCTTCTTATGACAGCCTGTGAGAGTGGGCGGGGACAGAAACCCAAAATGGAAGCACCCCTTCCTTCCCATATAGGTTAAAATCAATGTACACCAAATATAACGTATGTTTCTGCACACAAAAACATTTCTGAAAAAACGTATGCAAACCTGGGTGCCACTGGCAGGGCTGCGGCACACATGTAATTATACATGTACACACACAGACCGCCGCCAGCGGCACATTACTGCAAAAAGGGCAATACACTACGTGGAAATCCCTAAAGAAGCATTTATGCTATCTATCATACATGAAAAAACTTTGAGACTCTCGGTTCACATATTTTGATCAAAAGATGTTTAAGCTGCCCACGACTTTCAACGTGATCTCAAAATCGGGCAGTCCTATCCTATCTTTACCTCTCAATCGAGCCAATCAGGCCTCTCGCTGGGTCAACCGACCTCCATTATTCAGAGAAAAAAAATAAAAAACACCCAACCTGCAAGCTGCCCTGACTAAAACACATAGTAAATGTGGCGAAAAGCTTGTACACCATTATTTTTGCCGCAAATTGTGCCAGAATTCTGGCGCCACTGCCCTTGATAAATGTGCCCCAGAATTCTTGTCTCAGGAAAACAGTTGTGATCCATATATTTATATAAAAACATCTGCTGAGTGCAGGACACAATGGAGTGAGCTTGGATGAGACAACACCCCTTCACCCACACTTGGTACTGCCCACATGATGCTGTACATTGAGTGTAGCAGGAGTCGCTCTCCACTACACTGGTGACATTTTTCACTTTAAATTCCCAGCTTCTGCCTACAGCATAAACAATTATGTGTCAAGTCCCCCATTGGCCCACATATAATAAAGCCTTAGCATGAAATGTACTGTATGTGGTTTTGATCTGCATGTCAACATCAGGTGTTTTTCTTCTTATCCATTTAAGCTGTAAATAACTTACTGTCTAATACAACTGAGAATCTCATGTATACAGTTAAGGGCTATCTTTAGCTTAAAGGGAACCTGTCACATAAGTTGTGCCCCATTGCTGAGGGCAGCACAAGCTAGTGTCAGGCCTGCTGTTTCCAGCACTGTGTCCCTTATTCTTTAAGATGCAGCAGTTTTTATTCATGAGTTGGTGTTAGCTCCAGCCACCAAAGGCTAGCTCCGCCCACTGACAGTTATTCACATGTTCTACCCTATTCAAAGTAATAGGTTTGTCAGTTGAGGTGGGCGGGGCTAGCCTCAGGTGGCGGGGTTTGAAAAAAAAACTGACACTCTAAGGACTCTTCGAATGATCTTCTGGCTGAAAACTGCAGATTTGAACATTAAATACACAAAAAACTACAGCATTTACAGAATAAGGGACACAGCGCTGGAAACAGTATGCCTGACACTACCTTGTTCTGTCTTCAGCCAGGGGGGCAAAAACTATGTGACAGGTTCTCTTTAAAATGCGTCAGTGATTTATGTATTTTGCCTACTATTTAGCGTATGCTCCTATCTAGATTTTAAAAATTGCCAACATGGATGTTTTATTTTGATTACTTCAGAAATATTGCCATGTTTTCTACATACATATAAATGAACATAAAATTACAAAATGTCTGTGGGAGGTGCACCTTTTTCTTTTAATGGTTGGAGGAGCTGAGAAACTCACCTAGCCTTACAATCACAATTCATGTCCATAACTTGAGTCTTATGGGTCTGTCTTCAAGAGTTGAACAACCCATTGTGATTGAGGGCAAAAAAACTTTAAGGGTGCATTCCCATGGCAAAGATAAAATACCGGTCGTATTTTCCAACCAGTATTTTGTCTTTTTTTGGCACACAGGGGGACGGCTTTTGTCCGTGGTTTGCAGATTCAAGCCACTCCCTTCACACCTATATGTTCATGTTCTACACGAAAACCGGGCGGAAGAATGAACATGTTCTAAGTTTTTCGGACCGCCGGCAGTGTGAAAAATTATCCAGTGGAAAATCCGTGTAGTATGGACGGCTGCATGGAGTTTCTATTAAAATCAATGTAAAAGGTTGACAGCCAGTTAACAGATGGTTTACAAATCCGAAAACTGTCTGTAAAACCGACAGAAAACCCTTGCCGTGGGGACGAGCCTTAAGCCTCAATATAGCAGCATATTGTATTCTGAAACCTTTCTAAAGTCTGACCAAAGAAAACTCCTACCAAACACGGCTATAGATCTACTAGGGATATGTATGATACTGAGTGGATCCCTCCTTAAAGTTCAGGTTCTCTCCAGGAGAAATGTATTATATGCAGCCAATTAAATAAATGGGGATCCATGAAATACAAAGGTACTATGCGGTTACGCATAGTACCTTTGTTCTTATTTCTTTTATGCTTTATTTTTTATTTCTTTTATGCTTTTAATGACTGCTACTTGCTGAAATTAAAACTGACATAATTTATTTGGGTCATTTCCTGGTTCCTATTTTGTCAGCTTCAGCTATAAACTTTATTACTTCTGTTTGCATACCTACTGATTGAGCATCACCATAGGTCCGTATTATATACCTCATCCAATTCATTCGGATGAAAGAAGGTTACTATATACCCAGCAAACCAGTTGAAGTATGGTGGATTCCCTGAGACATTTATGGAAACAGGCTGCTCGCTACCTATCTTTTGATGCCATCTACATGAGTTGTACCATCCTGTACAACCACAAAAAGTGAGCGGTTTTCATTACCCTCCCCAGTACTGCTGTTAAACCTCCAGTGTTACGCAAGGGGCGCCTGTCCTCTGTTTTCTTTCACAGCACACTACATATTTATGAAATACATGAATGAATCATGGTGCTTTTGGCTCAGAGGGGATATTTGATCGAAATACTAGCAAAGAAAGTGTCAAAATGAGACAAGGTTGTCTCATTTTGACATTGCCTTTACTTATATTTCGATCACATCTCCCCTCTGGGCCAGAACAAGGTTAAGGTAACTATGAATTGTGTCACCCTTCTTGTTTTTGTATAAAATTGAAGCTCTATCAGGACATGCTTTTAACATTAGGTCAGAGGTGCTGTACATTGACAAACAAGAGGCTTAAACAACTATATTTTAACTGTCTCCTAAATCTATGAGTCTTCTCTGTGAACCGTCAGCAGAGTATAATTGACTCCTTGGAAACAACAAAAGTCCTGTTTCTAAGATGAGATTAGTGGACAGTTTTTCATTAACATCACAATTTTAGGTGAAAAATGTTCCACCTCTCTTTGTATTTTACATGTACCATATAAAATAACATTCATGTAGACCCTTTTAACTGTATTTTTTTTAGTTATTTTTTTTTTCATTAAACATTAAAAAATTAAAAGGAAAATGCTTTGTGAGTCAACTCGGATACATGTACCAAGATTAATGAAGCCATAACAGTAAAAGGCAAGACTTAACTGGATGATACAGTAATCATAAACAAGGAACCTAAAAGAGGAGGTCAGATCTTTTTGATTTCTTGGAATCTCTAAGTGAAGACAATTCACAAAAAAAACTTATAACTGTAACATCATGTCATAAAGAGACTCCAGTAATTACAGAAGGAATTTAAACATTATATTCACATCACATTCACTTTAGCTGGAATCAAAAGATATACACCCAGCTATCAAACCACAATTGCCTGTGTGTTATGCCATGGATCTCATATGTGATCATATTAGTCAGGTTCACCCCTTGCAGTGTAAGTAATCCTATACATGGAAATATATGAAGTAATTAATTGTATCCAGTGATCAAGGAAGGTGTTTTGGAAAATTTCAGATTCAAAAATATAGAACTTACTTTGGCAAATAATATAGAACACTCTTTCATTCTTATGAAATAAGAGCTCTTATAGTTTTGGGATATCTCTGTAATTTTTACAACGGAAAGGATTGGCAATGCATTATCATTTATAAAAAGTGGCTACAGGTTTTTGATTTCCTTTCTGGCTATGGATTCTAGAATTCCACATCCCAGCTTTGCCTTTTTTTTACTGAACCGGTTAGGACATGCATGTAGTAGCTGTAAATAACCAAGAAAAAAAAAATTGTATGGAGGATATTAAATGGCTGAGCAAGTTCATAGAGGAGTTGGAAAACACTAAATTTATATAGATGAGTGAGGTAGACCTTTAATAGAACAGAAATGGGAGGAACAATCATGTTGACTGAACTGACTTTATCGCATGTTGTATCTGTTACATAAAAGATGTTGATCTGTCACTGAACATTGGGCAGTAAAGTTCAAGCTGCTTCTTTGCACAAAGATATAACCCTGATCCCAGCCTTTTCACCCCTTAAATGCCGTGGAAAACACAACTGTGGCATCTAAGGGTTTAAGAAACTGTTCCATTGCCAAGATCGCAGGGGGCCAGCAAGTTGTCATGGCAGCCAGTGGCCTAAAAACCTCAATAGTTTAAATTTTACTACTTCTATTACACTCTGTCAGTTGTAATAGAAAGAGTGTAATTACACTCAGCTTTTATTGTACACTGTTATGCAATACACTACTAGAGGTTAAGTATCCTAGAGGGACTAAGAGCACAATTAAAAAAAAAGTTTTAACAATCTTTAAAAAAAAAAAAAAAAAAAACATGTATTAAAGTTGAAAACTTTTATATTGTACAAAAAATAAACATAATTGATATTGCTGCATGTGTAAAACTTTGATCAATTTAAATTTAATATTATTTATCCCGTATGGTAAACCCCAGGAAAAAAAATCCAATGCTAAAATTGTCCTTTTTGAGGTTACTTTGCATCCCTAAAAAATTAGGATAAAAAATGACCAAGAAGTAACTACTCTTCAGCCTGTAAAAAACAAGCCCTCCTTCAGGTCCATAGATAGAATTATAAAATAGTCGTTGATCGCAGAAATTAATTTTTTTTTTAAGTGCTCAACCATAGCAAAAATTGTAAAATCTTGTATCACCAGAATTTTACTGACCTTTAGAATAAAAATAACATATCATTTATACTTCACAGTAAATTTACTAAAAATGAATCCCCCACAAACATTTTTTGGACATTTCACCCCACAAAGAATTTTTTTTTGTTCACCAGTACATTATATGTGGTCAGTGGTACCATACAAAAATACATCTTGTCATAGACCTAGTTGATACCAATCTTTTTTGTGAATGGGTGTTGACTCTCTTTTACAGAGGAAATACGTTGCTCGCAAGTTAAGAGGTGGGGGATTAGCCATTGCAAAAAAGAAAGGATGCCAGGCTCTTTTGCTTGCATGGAAAAACCTGGCAACATGATGGGAGTCTATTTTATCTTTTCTGAAAGGCACTCTTTGGTTTATAGATATGACTGGCCATGACTCTACGGGAAGTGGAGACTAAGGGTGACATGTATTTTGCACCAAAAAACTGTTGACGCTGTATTCTTTATAGAAACGAACTGTCTTACACCAAAACTAGGCGCATTTGACACTTTTGAATGCGACTAAAGTAGGCACATCAAATATGATAGTAATGATATGCTATGCGCCTCTTTTTTGGTATACACCTAATATAGGTGCATTAAATATGCTATACAAGGTATACCACACACCAGATTTTTAACAAGTTTATTTATTCAGACACATTATACACTCATTTAATGTGCCTTAAAACTGGTGTGGAAGCGCCTCTTTTCTGACATGTTGCCCTACATGGTTTTGATCTTTAAAAAAATAAAAGCATGATTGCCTTCTGATGAGGGCTCCCTCGACTCCCTATTGTGGAACGATACATATATTTATTGGATGGAAATATGCATTCTTTCATTATGATTTTTATTGTGATTTACCCGATTTGTGTACTTGATTCTACATGGCTTATTTTTTCTCTTTGTTCTTGTTTATATGTTCAATGATAACTGTTGGACTTTTTGCTACACTATCTTGTTTTTGTAAAATTTTAACTTTTAATAAAAAAGTTAATGATTTAAAAAAAAGCATGATTGCCTAACTTTTTGCCCGTTATTTCTGGATATGTAAGCCAAAACCACTAGGGAGGCCACATGTGGAATATTGTATACAGTTTTGAGCACCAGTTTGTAAGAGGGACATAGCAAAGCTAGAAAGGGTGGAGAGGAGGGTGACTAAGTAAGTTAAGGGAATGGAGGATTTTAAGTACCAAAATAGGCTGTCTAACTTGGTGCTATTCAGATTAAAAAAAGAGGATGGCTTAGGGGCAATTTAATTACCATGTTCTAATACAGTATCTCACAAAAGTGAGTGAACCCCTCACATTTTTGTAAATATTGTATTATATTTTTTCAAAACACAACACTGAAGATAAGATGCTTTGACACAATGTAATGTAGTCAGTGTACAGCTTGTATATTATAGTAAATTTGGTGTATCTTCAAAATAACACACAGACGTTAATCTCTCTCCACCACCATGCTTGACTATTGGCAAGACACACTTGTTAGTGTACTCCTCACCTGGTTGCTGTCACACAAACATGACATCATTTGAACCTAATAGGCTTATCTTGGTCTCATCAGGCCACAGGAAATGGTTCCAGTAATCCATATCCTTAGTCTGCTTGTTGCCAGCAAATGGTTTGCGGGCCTTCTTGTGCATCATCATTTAGAAGAGGCTTCCTTCTGGGAGGACAAACATGCAGACCAATTTGATGCAGTGTGTGGCGTATGGTCTAAGCACTGACAGGCTAATCACCACCCATTTAATCTCTGCAGCATTCTGGCAGTACTCATATGTCAGTCTCTGGATATCATGCTGAGCAAGTGCACACAACGTCTTTGGTCGAACATGGCAAGACCTGTTCTGACTTTGTTAAACCACTTAATGGTTTTTGGCCACTATGCTACAGCTCAGTTTCAGGGTGATGGCAATCTTCTTATAGTGAAGGCCATCTTTATGAACAATCCTTTTTTTCAGATCCTCAGAGAGCCCTTTGCAAAGAGCTGCCATGTTGAACTTTCAGTGACCAGTAGGAATGTGAGAGCAATAACACCAAATTTAACACGTCTGCTCCCCATTAACACCTGAGTCCTTGTAACACTAATTAGTCACATGACACCATGGAGAAAAAATAGCAAATAGGGCACAATTTATCCAATTTCACTTAGGGATGTACTCACTATTGTTCCCAGCGGTATAGACTTTGATGGCTGCAAGTTGAGATATTTTGAGGGTAGACCAAATTTACACTGTTATACTGTAACAATCCTGTGATGACAGAATGCACTGACATGTTGATCGTCAAGTAACAGGTGTGGATCCACTGTGATTACCGCGGGTGAAGATGATAGAGATGAAGACCTCGCCAGGGAGTAGAGTCTAAGGGGCCTTCGGTCTTCAGCAGAGCCTGCCCCACAGCCAGAACATACTTCGCTGTGGGGAATGCCTGGGGGGAATGCACATCGAAATGCAATGGACACTGGAAGCGGTAATAGCAGGTGCATAGCCATAGGAGTGTAGCAGACTGGTACAGCGACAAGAACAACAGGAAGTAACGGACTGAAGCAACAGCAGGAATACAGCAGGTATAATTGGACTGGTGCAATGGCGGAACAACAGGAGTAAACACAGATACAGGAACACCAGATAATGGCAGTCAGGAGGTCAGGAGCTCTTATGTACTATACTAAACTGACTTCAGGAATCTCAGGGGTTAACTCTGGAACAGCTGAACTCAGGAGCAGGTCAGGAGCGCTGATAGACAATGATAAACTGATGCTAGATCAAGGGCAGAAATTTCCTTATATCCCAGAAGATCGAAGATCACAATTGGGAGACAGTCATTTTAAATAATAGAGCAGTGCTGCACGCATGCCCTAGGGGGCACCAGTGTGCGCACAGGACGCCAGGAAGCAGAAGCGAGGGTTGGTGAGTACAAAGTGGTGTGCACAAGACCAGACACTTACATTCACCGCAGCAGGGGCAGGATCTGGGATGGTTAAGTATGCTATTGGGGACCCAGTCCGCCGCGGCACCTGCAGGGGGCTGCAGCGGTATCAGAACAGGTACAATGACATCGCAGTCCAAAACAGAGGCTTCGGCGTGTTCCCTCCCTTTAAAGTCTCAGAATGGTGATCTCACATATGCCAGGGGCCCGAAACATTACAGGGGCAATCCCAAACCCAACAATGGGCTGAGAGATAGCCAGTACCCAGAAAACCTAGATAAGGGGATGCACAGGAGGAACAAATGGGGCATTAGATAAAATGGGGGTGGGGGGACTCAGGGTGTGAAAACAAGCCAAACGGGTACAGATGCTCTAGGCAAACCATGAGTCAGGTGGGTGCTGATGCTCTGGACGAACCATGAGTCAGATGGGTGCTTACGCTCTGGGCAGAACCATGAGCCAGATGGGCACAGATGCTTTGGGCAGAACCATGAATGAGGCAGGTTAGGCAGAGTCACCTCAGGGGGATCCATGGTAAGTTCAGTCTGTAAAGATCCGTCAATGACAGTATGCGCTAACACATCGATCGTCGGGTAACAGGAGTGGATCCACTGTGATCACCGTGGACGAAGATGGTGGAGATGAAGAATATGCCAGGGAGTGGAGTCTAAGGGGCCCTTGTCTTCACCAGAGCCCACCACAAGGCCAGAACAGACTTCACTGTGGGAAACCCCCAGGTCTCTACCCCTGAAGTGGGGACCCACGGTGACAGCCGAAGTGCAAGACAAGGACCCCGGACGCTGGAAGAGGTGACAGCAGGTGTATAGCCGTAGGAGGACTACCGGTTCCAGGACAGTAGCAGACTGGTACAGTGGCAAGAACAGCAGGAATTAAAGGACTGATTAAACAACAGGAAAACAGCAGGTATAACTGGACTGGTGCAACGACAGGAACAACAGGAATAAACACAGGTGCAGGAACAGCATATACCGGCAGACATGAGGTCAGGAGCTCTGATGGAGTATAATGAACTGACTTCAGGAATCTCAGGAGTTTACTCTGGAACAGTAGAACCCAGGAGCAGGTCAGGAGCTCTGATAGACAATAAGGAACTGATGCTGGAGCAAAGGCAGAAAGTTCCTTATATCCTAGAAGGTCACTAGCTAGGTAATTGGGACACAGCCCCTTTAAATAACAAAGCAGTGCTGCACCCTCTGTGGGGCACCAGTGCACGCACTGGAACGCAGGATGCAGGAGCGCGGGTTTGTGAGTACTAAGTGCTGACGGGCACTGCTGCCGGACATGTACGCTCACCTCAACAGGGACAGGAACCAGGATGGGTAAGAATACTAGCGAGGAGCCAGGCTGCCGTGGCACCCGCAGGGGGTGACAGCGGTAGCAGAGCAGGCAAGAAGACATCTCAGTCCAAGACAGAGGTTGCGGTGTTGATTGTGACATATAAAAGCTATTCACTGACTACTTTACATTGTTTCAAAGTGTTATATTTTCATTGTTGTCCCATGAAAAGATATAATACAATATTTACAAAAATGTTCTCGTGCTTGTGACTTACTGTCTGTGAAAGGACAGTACATAGATCTCTTGCATGATCTTTTTACACCCAGACCTATAATAATGACAAGGGGGCATCCTTTACATCAAGAGGACAAAAAGGTTTTACCATCATCACAGATGGTATAAGACAAAGTTGTAGACAGTTAGTACTCTTGAAAGCTTACCATCAAATATACTTAGCCTCTAAAAGATATCACCCAATTTTTTCACTCTTCTATTATTGTAAAAGCAGTGGATTACTGTAAGACTATGGAACTCATAGTCACAAGCTATTATTATAGTGGATTCATTGACCAAGTTCAAGAAGTTTCTAGATGCCTTTCTTGAAAAATATAACATCACAGGTTATGGTTATTAAACTGTGGAGATAGGACATTTATCTAGGGTTTATTCTGATTGCCATAATTTGAGTCAGGACGGCATTTTTCCTCTTGTATTCATCCACATCATGGGGATTTTTGACTTTCTCTGGATCAACACTGTAGTGTTATAGGGTGGACTCAATGGAACCTTATCTAGCACGTTACTTTGTAAAAGTCACAGTTGGTCCATAATTTTTACCAACAGATCTGTAATTCAGCCATTATTACACAGTATTGTGAATGAATACCTGTAGAAGAGTACAGAGGTGGGACATATGTAGTCCTTGTCTCAGTCTGTTCATCTCTGTCTGTTCTACTGGCTGTAGTACTTCCCCATGAAATGTTCTAACAAATCACCACCTCCCTCTTCCTAGTGTCCCCACCCTAAGAAACTTTAAGTGTGCCATTTTTATTTTAAGTCCATTGTTTGCACTTTACATATCTCAGGATAGTATGTGAGCAGTGCAATCATAAAGCAACATATGATTTACTTGGTTGTTAAATGGTTTGTCCAAAGTAGACAACCATTTGAATTCAAACTTTTCCCATGTCAAATTTCTTTAGCATTTTTCTTTATTTACAGGGTCACAGAATTTGATGGATCAGTAATAAAAATTGTAGTAACACCACTACAGTCACTAACGTGGAATTCTTTTATTCTGATAACAGATAGCTAAGAAACAAATCATGGAGAAAAAAACATGGCATCAATGGTTTGGCCCAAATCCTATGTCCACAGACCCTTATATACCTTGCAAGGCCTGTCCATTAATCCAGACTATTTGATAATCTGTCATCTATAAAATCCCATGTTGATGTTGGATTACAGGTATTTTACTGTAATAACACTATCTAACTAAAATCAATATTGCAACATTGCACTTCTCCCACCTCCCCAAAAATTACACACTGTGCAAGTTATAGTCACATAGCAACTGTATAACAAAGCTGTAACGAGTTCTACACTCCAATATGCTGCCCAGCAGGCTTTTAGCCTTTAAAATTACTAGAATTCCCTACTGTCCAAGCTTTTAACTTTGAAGAGCACATTAAGGACTAAAAGCAAACCTGGTCAGCAAATACATATTTTATTTCAGACTTCATGATTAATATATTATCAAGTCATATGCTTTGCCATATAGTGCACAGTGTGTGCATGCAATTCAATGTGCTGAATAGAAAACAAAGACAGAACAGTTATATATTATTTATTCTGAACATATAAAGACGTAAAAGGGCTATAACCTGTAAGTCCCATCTGGTTAATCTTACATACTTTGTTCCTATTAATATACACTGTAGGGGCACACACCTAGCTACACATTCGTCAGAGTTACATGGTGACCTTATTCACTTGACCTTAACTACAAGCAGAGCACGAGATATAAATTATGTGATCACATTAGATCTTGCCATAACAGAAGTCCAAAATTGTACTAAACAAGGTGAGGATGCTACAGAGAGGACCAGTTTTACATTTGTTCAGTCTTCATGATTTTTTTTAATTTTTTTGTTAACCCCTTAACGCCACAGCCAGTTCTGACCTTCCAGGCAGAGCCTCATTTTTGAAATCTGACATGTGACTCTTTATGTGTGAATAACTTGTGATTCAGTGATTACTTTCTTGTGACAAATTGTGATTTAAAGAGAGCCTATAAGAGCAACACAAGCTAGTGAAAGACATACTGTTTCTAGCACTGTGTCCCTTATTCTGTAGGATTCTGTAGTTTTAGAGTATTTAGTGCTCAAATCTGCAGTTTTCAGCCAGAAAAGAGTCATGAAAAGAGTCCGTTTTTATCATACCCCGCCCACCTTAGACTAGCTAACCTTTGGGCTAACACCTGCTCATGAATAAGATTTGAGCATTAAATGCTCTAAAACTGCAGCATCTTACAGAATAATCGAAGTAGCGCTGGGAACAGCAGGTCTAAAAAACACAACATAATAACAGCACAAATTTCCACAATTAACCAATACTGGTCAAAAAATGCAAAGTCCATCCATAAGGCCTCCTACTCACCAATGAAAAATCCCTGAAAAAATGAAGTAGTTGGACGACAGCATATGAAAAGCAGGAATCTCATTTTATTTTATTTATCAACATGTTGCTTGAGAAAGGCAACACATTGATGGGCTGAAATGTTGCAATGGTGTTGCTCACACTGGAATAAAATGTGATTCATGCTTTTAGTATGCTGTTGTCCAACTACTTCATTTTTTTCTGGAAACAGCAGGTTTGTCACTAGCTTGCACTATCCTCAGCAATGGCGGCATAACTTTTGTGACAGGTTCCCTTTAAGTTAGTAAGAAGTTTTGGTCCATACAATCCTTTTTTATTTGTGAAAAATATCAAAATATGAAAATGTGGAAAAATTTGCAATTTGTCAAAGTTAAAAAATTTCTGCATGTAGAACAGATAGTTTATAACTAGCATCTACCATATGTCTACTGTAGGTTGGCATTATTTTTTAGGGGGCTTAGAAATTCAGTAGTCATTTTTCACATTTTCAATAAAATTTGCAACATAGATTTTTTTTAGGGACCAGTCCAGTTTTGACATGGCTTTGAAGGGCCTGCATGTTAGATACCCTCATAAATGACACTATCTAAGAAACTGCACCACTTAAAGTTTTTAAAACAATGTTTAGATAACGTTTGCTAACACATTAGGGAGCGTCCGCAGTGACAAGATACAGGTCGGATTCTATTATAAGAATCCGGACAGTATTTTGTCATCTTTTGCATGGTTTTGGGGGACGGTTCTGCCTGCAGTTTGCGGATTTGCCCGTCTCCCTCATCCATTGAAATGCATTGAAATTTTCCACCTGAAAACTGGGCAAAAGATTGAACATGTTTAAAGTTTTTTGGAATGCTGGTAGTGTAAAAAACGCCCGGCAGAAAATCTGTTTAGTGTGAACTACTGAACAGATTTTCTATTAAAGAGAACCTGTCAAATAGATTATGCCCCCCTTGCTAAGGGCACCCACAAGTATGGCGACTTGCTGTTTCCAGTGCTGTGTCCCTAATTCTGGCAGTTTTCAGCCAGAAAAGAGTCCAGCTGATTCATGAAAAGAGTCAGTTTAATTCATGACCCACCCACCTGAGGACAGCCCCACCCACCTCACAACTGATTAACCTATTACTTTGAATAGGTAGAAACATGCTAATAACTGTCAGGTGGGTGGTGCTATCCTTGGGTGGACGGGGCTTCAACCTACTCATTAATAAACTGTACTCTTTTCTGGCTGAAAACTGCCAGCACTAAATGCTCTGAAACTGCTGCATCTTACAGAATAGGGGACACAGCACTGCAAACAGCATGTCTGTCACTAGCTTGTGCTGTCCTCAGCGACGGTGGCATAAACTGTGACAGGTTCTCTTTAAAGTCTATGTGGAAGGTTGACAATTGGTTTTCAGATGGTTTTAAAATCCGAAAACCGTCTGAAAATCCAACCAAAATCCTTGCTGTGTGGACTGACCCTTAAGTATTTTACAGAAATGAAAGCAAAATGGAGGTGAAATCTCAAAATGTCCCTTTTTTCAGATTTTCAATTTTTATCCATTATTCACTAGAACATGGTAGACAAGTGAAATTAAACTCAACACTGATTCCCCAAATTCTGCCCTTTTTAGAGACATTGCATATGTGGCTCTGTGTGCTATTTAGTGCCCTCTAGCCTATTGAGAAAGTGTTCTTGGTGTCTCTGTCCTTACCGTGTACCGTACCTCCTTGCCTACGCCTCTCGACTACTAACCTTTGCCGCCTGCCCTGACCTTATTGCCTGTCCCAGACTACGCCTCGTCTGACGATTCTGTACCTCGTTACACCTTGGCCGCCGCTGCAAACAAGTCACGCCCGTGGAAGTGACCTGGTAGATTCCAGCCGCAGCAAGTCCATCCCGATTTGCGGCGGGCACTGGTGAAAACCGGGTTCTTTTTAGACTCCGCTCCCTTGTGTGGCTTACGCCATCGCTTGCGCTGGTCCAGCGGATACAGTACCGACCGTCTGAGGACAGCAAGATCCGGCCATGGATCCCGCCAGTGGCCTCTCCCGAGTGAAGCGGACCTTGCAGCATTTTTGGTTGCACACATCCACGACAGATCGCGCAACAAGCTCACAGAAAGACCAGCTGACCTCCATGTTTCAGGAACTACTGATGAATCAACAACACGCCCGCATCACTCCACCCGTGGCTACGCCTCCGCCTGCTGTTCCCACTGCGACTGGGGCCCCAAGCTCTGTCTGCCCTACCGTCAAATTTTCGAGGGAGAACCCTAAGCGTGCAGGGGTTTCATCGCCCAGTGCTCCATGCACATCAAATTGATGGTTGACCAGTTCCCCATGGAACGTTCCAAGGTGGCGTTTGTGGTCAGTCTACTGGCTGGGAAGGGCTTGGCTTGGGCTACCCATCTTTGGGACAGGAGCGACCCAGTGACTGCGGTCCTGCAAGCCTTCCTCACGGAGTTTCGCAGTGTTTTTGAAGAGCTGGCACGAGCATCTTCTGCTGAGACTGCGCTACTAAACCTGCGCCAGGGCGATTCCTCTTTCAGGGATTATGGGGTCCAATTTCGCACTCTGGCGTCAGAACTGTCTTGGAATGATGACGCCCTGTGCGCCACCTTTAACAAAGGCCTGTCCAGCAGGGTCAAGGATGCTCTAGCGGCAAGGGATTTACCATCCTCCCTAAGTGACTTTTATACATCTAGCCACCCGCATAGAGGTACGCTTCGCCGAGAGGCAAGAGGAGCTTCGTCTTAAACGCGATCCTGCGCGGCCCCTCCGCTTAGCCAGTCTGGCCCCGGTGTTTCAGAGACCCCCGCTGCCGCCTCCTCTACAGTCCGGGGAAGAGCCTATGCAGGTAGACTGATTCCACATATCGGAGCAGGAGTTTGTCCCGTCGGCGCCAAGAGGGTTATGCCTGTACTGTGCCAGCCCGGACCATTTCGTATGGGCTATCCTCTCCGTCCCCAGCGTCCGGGAAACGCTCCGCACCTAGCCACGTTGGAGAGGCGTCCCTAGGTGGTGAATTCTTCCTTTTCCAATCTTTTAAATGCCAGTGGAAGTTACGACTGACTCTGGACTCGTGTTCCAACTCCCGGCATTTCTGGACTCTAGTTCGGCCGGGAATTTCATCCACGCCGCCCTGGTGTCTCGGTACTTACAGTGGATCGCTTGGAGAGACCACTGGTGATAGCCTCAGTCAGTGGGGAACTTCTCAGTGACACCATTCGGTACAGGACTAAGCCGGTGTCTCTCCGCGTGGGGGTCCTACACAAAGAGAGGATCTTGTTCTTCGTATTGCCCCGGTCTTCGTCGGTGATCCTGTTGGGGCTTCCTTGATTGCAACACCATGCTCCCATGCTTGACTGGAGAACCGGCGAGGTCGTGCGCTGGGGTCCTGACTGTCAAAATCTATATCTGCTGGCACCTCGCCCGGTGCCCTCCATTGTCTCTCAATCACCCGCCAGACCGCTTCCAGGTCTGCCTATCGATTACCAGGACTTTTCGCATGTGTCTTCTGAAAAACAGGCCAAATCTCTTCCGCCTCACCGCTCCTATGACTGCCCCATTGACCTCCAGCCTGGGACCAGTCCTCCTCGTGGCAGGGTGTACCCGCTGTCTGTGCTGGAGACCAAGGCCATGTCGGCTTACATACAAGAGAACCTGCAGAAGGGCTTTATTCGGAAGTCCTCCTCACCTGCTGGAGCTGGTTTCTTCTTCGCAAAGAAGAAAGATGGATCTCTCCGCACCCTGCATAGACTACCGGGGTCTAAACAAAATTACCGTGAAGAACCGGTATCCTTTGCCACTAATCTCGGAACTTTTCGACCAACTTGGAGGGGCCAAGGCATTTACTAAGTTAGATCTATAGGGAGCATACAATCTCATCAGGATTCGCTAGGGTGATGAGTGGAAAACGGCATTCAACACTCGAGACGGACACTTTGAATACCTGGTGATGCCCTTGGGGGTTTAAATGTAATGTCCTGCGGTCTTTCAGGAGTTCCGTCAATGATATCTTCAGGGATCTCTATGCTCCTGCGCATCGTATATCTAGACGACATCCTGATTTTTTCCCTCTGGACCTACGGACTTAAATTGGCTACAAGTACGCCAGGTTCTGCAATGTACGCAGTAACCGCCTATACGCTTAATTGGAGAAATGCCCTGTTCCATTTGTCCAGCCTACCCTTCCTCGCTATATTGTTTTCTGACAAGGTCTTCAAATGGATCCTTACTAAGCTAACAGTGATCCTTCAGTGGCCATGCCCCGTAGGTCTCTGGGCCATACAACGGTTCTTGGGATTTGCCAACTATTATTGCCAGTTTATTCCCCACTTTTCCACACTGGTTGCTCCAATCGTGGCTCTCACAAAGAAGAAGGCTTATCCGAGATGTTGGCCATCAGCAGCCGAGAAGGCATTCTCCGAGTTAAAGGCTGCTTTTGCCTCTGTACCCATCTTGTCTCGCCCAGAACCGGAAAAAAATGTTCTCGTTGGAAGTGGTCGCGTCCTCTGTGGGAGCAGGTGCAGTCCTTACTCAGAAGGGGCCCACGGGGAAGACACTCACTTGTGGGTTCTTCTCTAAGAGCTTCTCGCCGGCGGAGAAGAATATGCCATCGGGGACCGGGAGTTTCTTGCCATCAAGATGGACCTGGAGGAATGGCACCATCTCCTGGAAGGGGCCCGTCATCCCTTTGATGTGTACACGGACCATAAGAAAACCCTTCTTTTACCCTTTAATCAGCCCACGGCTTAATCCTCGCCAAGCCCGTTGGTCACTCTTCTTCTCCCGATTCGACTTTCGTATCCACTTCCGTCCCGCTGAGAAGAATGTAAGGGCTGATGCCCTCTCCCGTGCTTCGGACATCGTTGGAGAAAAATCACTGCCCCAACATATCATCTCTCCTGAACGCCTGGTTCACGCGGCTCCTGCCCATCTTCAACAGATTCCTCCAGGTAAGACATATGTGCGGCCAACGCTTCGTAGGAGAAACCTGAAGTGGGGACATAGTTCTCTTGGTGGCTGGGCATTCGGGTGCCAGTAGATCTTACCAGTTAATCTCTCGGTTCTACTGGTGGCCGGGTCTGGCCAAAGATACAAGGGAGTTTGTAAAGACCTGTACTACTTGCACCGGGAATAAGGCTCCTCGCCTCTGTTCTGCTGGTCTGCTGCAACCTTTACCGACACCCTGTACACCTTGGACAGATGTGGCGATGGACTTTATAACTGACCTCCCTCCCTCCTCGGGTAACATCGTGATCTGGGTCGTGACGGATCGATTTTCAAAGATGTCTCAGTTTGTCCCGATGCACAGGTTACTGTCTCCCCCTCGCCTCGCTCTTCTTCATTCATATTTTACGCCTACACGGCCTGACACAGCACATCGTCTCAGACCGAGGAGTCCCCAAATTTTATTATATTTTGGCGTGCTCCTTGTACCCGGGTTTCAGGTGAAGCTAGATTTTTTCCTCGGCGTACCATCCACAGTCCAACGGCCAAGTAGAGAGAGTCAACCAGGTTTTGGGTGCCTACCTGCGGCATTTTGTCTCAGCTCGCCAGGATGATTGGTCCAACTTGCTGCCTTGGGCGGAGTTCTCCTATAATTCTTTGGACTCGGAATCCTCTGGTGCTTCACCCTCCTATGTGGTCTATGGGCAGCACCCCCGTCCACCTCTCCCTTTGGCCTCTTCTCCCAAAGTCCCCGCAGTGGATGCAGTGGTTTGAGATATGACCGGAATTTGGGCACAGACTCATCAGTCCCTAAAGCAGGCAGCATCCCGCATGAAAACCCAGGCGGACAAGAAGAGACCTGCTCCGACT
The DNA here is from genome assembly GCA_025379985.1 of Phyllomedusa bahiana. Classification (NCBI taxonomy): domain Eukaryota; kingdom Metazoa; phylum Chordata; class Amphibia; order Anura; family Hylidae; genus Phyllomedusa; species Phyllomedusa bahiana. The sequence continues at coordinate 82,752 of JAODAL010004031.1, read as the reverse complement.
TTTGCTCCTGGTGACAAGGTGTGGCTCTCTGCCAAATTAGTTCGGCTCAAGATACCGAGCTATAAACTGGGTCCACGGTTCCTGGGGCTGTTTGAGGTATTGAGTCGTATTAATCCTGTGGCCTGTCATGCTAAATCGCATCTCCCGGAGGATTACCCCCCTCCTCCTGAAGCAGTAACCTCCAATGTCTTTGCGGTGAAGGACATCCTGGCCATGAAATCCATCAGAGGGATATTCATTTTCTTGTCGATTGGGAGAGATTCGGGCCTGAGGAGAGATCTTGGGAGCCGGAGGAGAACATCTTGGACCATGGCCTGTTGGTGAGATTTCTCCGGTCTAGGAGGAGGGGGAGGCCTAAGGGGGGAGGGGGGTACTGTTACCGGTGGTTCCGCAGCCCCCTGGCTGGGCTGGGGGCTCACCGGGACTTCTGCCTCCTCTCCGGCTGTGGGATCGAGTGCGCCGCGGTCCGAGTGTCGGGCCGCGGGCGCACTCGTTCCCCTGTGCAGGCAGACTTACCAGTCCGCGCTTCTGCTTCCGTGTGGCGTGCGGCCCCGCTCCTTAGGGCGTGCGCGTGCCATCTTCCTCTGATTTAAAGGGCCAGCGCGCCCACAATTGATTGTTGGCCGGTCGCTGACCCTATTTAAGGTTTGCACTTCCGGAACGTCCCCGCCGGATCTTTAGTGCCCTCTAGCCTATTGAGAAAGCTTTTCTTGGTGTCTCCGTTTTTTCCGTGTACCGTACCTCCTTGTCTATGCCTCTTGACTACGAACCCTTGCTGCCTGCCCTGACCTTATTGCCTGTCCCCGACTACGCCTCGTCTGACGATTCTATACCTCGCTACACCTTGGTCGCCGCCGCCGCAAGCAAGTCACGCCAGTGGAAGTGACCTGGTAGATTCCTGCCGCAGCAAGTCCATCCCGCTTTGCGGCGGGCTCTGGTGAAAACCGGGTTCTACTTAGACTCCGCTCCCTGGTGTGGCTTACGCCATCGCTTGCGCTGGTCCAGCGGATCCACTACCGACCGTCGTGACACAGGGTGACAAAAAAAAGAAATTGCAATTCTAGTAGTGTTTTTTATTTTTATCTCTAACAGCATTCACTGTGCAGTATATGTGATAAGTAAGTTTTACCATGTGGGTCGATATGATTATGGCGATACCCAATTTATATAGTTTTTTTTATGCTGAAGAGGTTTAAAAAAAAGTGTTTTTATTTATGCATCACTATCTTCTGATAGTCATAACTTTTTTAGTTTTCCGTATACAGAGCTGTGCAAGGGCTTTTTTTTTTTTTTGCAAGATTCACTGACGTTTTAATTTGTACCACTTTGGCAGTTTTTTTTATGCCATTCAACTTGCAGGTTAGTGAGTGTGACAGGTTTGTAGGGTAGGGCGTTACGCATGCATCAATACCAAATATGCTTACATTGTTTACTTTTTGGGGGTGATTGGCATTTGTAAAAGAGAAAAGGACAGTGTATATGTTTTTTTTTTTATTTTTGTTTGTGTTTTTACCTTTAACTTTTTTATGCACTTTTTCACTTTTTTTTTTTACTTGTCCCCATAGCGGACTTTTATCAGTGATCTTCAGAACTGCTATGTACTGATCTCCATGGTAACTGTCAATCACTATGCCCAGCCATCTCCACAGGACATGGTGGGTCAAACTGACAGCACACGCAGCATGACAGCTTTTATAAAGCTCTCAGGCTGTGAGATGCGCAGTCAGCAGCCGCTTCTATGGAGGACAGAGGGAGCTCACTTCGTCTATATTTCTATTAGCTGCTGTGATCATGATTGATCACGGCAGCGAAGGGGTTAATTACCCGCAACCTGGAGCTCACTCCACTGCGGGTTATGCAGCATGAGGCCAGCAGTAATATACAGCTGGTTCCATGTTGCGATTTTGTGCGGGCCCTGCTTTAGGACATAACAGTACGTTCAATTTCGGAAAGTTAAAAAAAACTGTATCATAAAGGGAAAGAAATAATGCCCTGTAACTATTTTATAACTTGCTTAAAAAACATAAAAACATTACATAAAAATAGTACTAAAAAGTATTAACATGGATGAACTAAAAAATATTTATACGTCATGTTTTAGGTTTATGCTTTTTTGCTATGCCACATTAAAATTTTTATACTGCATTTTTTTATTCACATACTTTTTATTGAAAGAGTTTTGTGGTGCATACATTCTGCAAGGTATGACGTTTAGTGTTGAGCGATTGCGTTGGCTATCGAGATCGATCGATAGTCGATAGTCGGCCGCAATCGATAAGGTTTTTCGATAGTGAGCATCGATTATGCGCAAATAACCTTAAAGTCTATGGAGAGCAACAACCCCTTTTCATTATTACCCCCAAACAAGGGGGGAAAAACTAAAATTTAAAAAACCACAACAGTCAAATGGAAAGTGCACATCTTGGGCAACACATTTAGGTTTAAAAAGTCAAAAAAAAAAAATTTCACAGACCATTTACTATCCCTGTTTTGTACCACCCCCCTGACCCTTAAACCTGCCCATCACCCCCCTTTTTTAAAAATGTCCCAGAAGGCAGTATGTTTTTAAAAACCACCCCGTTACTTGAACTGGAAAATTTGAAAATCCCTGTCCTGGAACCAGAAAGAACCCCCAAACCTGCTTGACCCCCACTTTTTAAAAATTTGCCGAAAAGGGAAGTCTTTCAACCCCATTTTATTTGGGAACTGGAACATGGACTATACCTGTGGGGGCCCCACAGCAGGGACCCCCCAAACCCTGCATGCCCCCCAAACCTTTAAAAAAAGTGCCGGAAGAAGGAGTTTTTTAAAACCACCTTTTTAAAGTTGAACTGGAAATTGAATAAAAGCCCTGGGCCACAGCATGACCCCCAAACCTGCATGACCCCCCCTTTTAAAAAGTGCCGGAAAAAGGAGTCTTTCAACCCCCAAATTTTAGTTGAACGGGACTTTGGGGAAAACTATACCTGTCCTGGGCCACACAGGACCCCCAAAACCCTGCAGGGACCCCCACTTTTAAAAAGTCCCGGAAAAAAAGGGTCTTTCAACCCCCCATTTTATTTTAAACGGGAAAACATTAAACTTACCTGTCCGGGGCCCAAAGCAGGGCCCCCCAAACCTGCATGCCCCCCCCACTTTTAAAAGGGTGCCAAAAAAAGGGGAGTCTTTAAAACCCCCAAATTTATTTTAAAACTGGACTTTTTGGACTATACCTGCCCGGGGCCACAGCATGCCCCGGGCCCGGGATTTTACAGGGGGTTGCGGGGGAAAGCCAGGCTGGCGTCCGTCATTTTTAAAAAGAGGTTAAATGCCTGTTGACGCAGCAACGAAAACTGTCGGGGCTGAACAGATGCGGAGGGGGAAAGTGTGGAGAATTTCCACCCTTCCTCTGTACACATTAAAATCCGGGGTAGCGCTTGCCCCCCCCGGGTTATGGTGTGGCCCAATTTGAGTTTCCCTTTTGGGAAATCCCTGGGGGTTTAAACCCGCCCGGGTTTCCCCAGGTGCCCTTTATTTTGGCATTTTTTTTTTTCTTTTTACTAAATTTGTTTTGGGGGAAATGGTCCTGTACTTTGTTTTTTGTCCGGGGCTCCAAACTCCATGCCCTTTTAATAATAAATCTGGTCAATTTTTCCTTTTAAACCCCCCCTTGTACAATTCAGAGGAAATTTTTTTTTAACAGTTTATTTTGTACATGCAAGTTTTTTAGAAAATTTTTAAATTTCTAGAAAACACTTTTTTTAAAATAGGTTTGGAAATTCCCCCATGCCCTTTGTTTCTCTTTTTTTCATTGTTTTTAAAGGGGGCTAAAATACGGGGTTTGGGATAGCAGGGTTTAAAGGGATCTTGAAAAAAACAAGTCTTTTTGCAATTTTTTGCCCAATTTTAACAGTGTCCTACCTATTCCTTTTTCGCCGCCCATCCCCCTTGAGCCACTTTTGAAATTTGTGAAAAACAAATGTCTTTTTAGAAACAACATTTTTTAGAATGGGAAACCGGGGTAGTAAAAGTGCATTCACAGAAAAATGCCCCCAAAAAAATTTAAAAAGCATGCCCCTTGACCCACTTTTTTCCCAATTTGTGAAAAACAAATTTTTCCTTTAAAAACCCAACTTTTTTTTTATAATAGGCCCTGTATTTTGCTGAAATTTCAAAGCAGCTTTGCCCAAAAAAAAAATTTATAAAAATGATTTCCCTCACCCACTTTTAAAAATTTTTTGGGGAGAAATCCCATTAAAAAACCCAAAATTTTTTTGTCCAAAGGACCATGATTATTGCTGTTTCTAAACGTTTAAGGGACCCCAAAAAATTAAAATATACTTCCAGCCACTTTTAAAAAAATTTGTGGGGGGAAAAAAGCCACTTAGAAGCCACTTTTCCCCTTTTCCAAAGGACCATAATTATAGCTGTATCTCACAGCAAATGCCCCCAAAAAATTAAAAATAAGATTTCTGGCCCACTTTTAAAAAATTTGTGAGGGAGAAATGCCATTTTGAAGTCCATTTCTTTTCCCAAAAGGGTTCCTTTGATTTTTTCCGTATCTCACAGCAAAAATGACCAAAAAACCATTGACAATGCAAAAACTTTTTTAAAGAAAGTAGAAAATGGAATACGGTGTTGTCATAAACCTTGCTGTCTTTTACAGCCCTCCTCACAGAAAAACCAAAAAAAAGGGAAACTGTTGGGAAAAAAAAAGAGAATAAAAATTGCTTTAAAAGAAATAAACATTTTAAAAAAAAAATTTTTAAAAAGGGGGACCTTTTCTTTTTTAAAAAAGGAATGTGAAGTAGACGGAAACCCCTAATCGGGGGACCTGGGCAATTGGGCCAAAACATCACAGAGACCCATGCCGGTTTCCTTCTTGATGAAAGTAAAACAAATTCCAATTATCTTTGGAAAGCCGGTTTGCGTTTGTCGGAAATTTGACTCCTCCAGCTGTGCTAAAGGGTTCCGCTCGGGATATGAGCTGGTGCGGGGCAGGACAACACCTCTATGGCGTGACGGGGCCAGCTGGGGGCCCTTCGCCCTTTTTGGGGATCCCCCAGAATTCTATTGGGCCCGGAACAAGCAAAAACATGGGTGTTGGACCAGATAGTGTCACCATAAATCTTAAGTGATCTCTGGGGTTTTGGATGTTTTGCCCTGAAATTGAAATTGCTTTGGGTGGGGTTTGGTAAAAAAAGATTCCCAGAGGTCACCCATTGGCTTCTGCCCCCTTTTGCCTGCTGCGGGCCCGTACCCTACTTGGAAACTTTTAATCCTGTCACGTCGTGTTTGTTGTTCCCCCGTGAAAAATTTGGGAACGTGAAGCAGACGCAACAGATGTCCCCAGTTGATCATCGGCAAGGTTTTCCATTTAATCCCATTTTACTCTCTTTTGGGGTTGGGGGGAAGGGAAAAAGTCCCGTTTTTTGGGTTTTGGAAAACCGGGGGATCCGGGGGGGTGGACCCAGTAACTGTTTTCATTTTGAGGGCCCCTTAAATTTGCGAGGTAATTTTGGGAAAGAAAAGGGGAAGCACCAAAGCACTCATGTGAGAGAGGGACCCCTTGTTTTCCCCCAAGCCTTGGGTTGAGGGGCACTAGCAAACTGATCTTCCTCTTTTTCCCTTCCTCCGCCTAAAATTTCGCGCCAACCTCTTTCCAAGGCAGGGCTTTGGTAACTTGGTGTCTGGGGAAAAACCTCCTTTTCCCCCCTCCTCCCCGCTGCCCCCGGCACAGCTTCAACACAGCCCTGACTTCCCAAAAGGATATGAAACCCTGAGAGCTGTTTGGCCCCTTGCACAAAGCTCTGGCCCCCCGAACCACCCCCTAAGGAAGACCAAAAATTTTTAAAACTGTGGGGCCCTTTGGGTGGTTTTGACGGAGAGAAAAGGCTCCGTGTCCGCATCTGGTTCCGTCTCCTCCTCCGTCGCGGGTTTGGGGACCTGTTTTTTCCCAGAGTGTCCAAGATCGTTCCAGAACTAAGATCCCAACAATGCTCTTGCTGAAAAAGGGGCCATTGTCCGCACTGACCTTTTTGGGGGCCCCCCCTTTTTAAAAAATGGCAAGGTTGGCGAGCTCTTCACCTCCCTCCACTCTCGGGTTCAACCCCCCGAGGTCCTTACCGCTGCTTGTCAGGCCATGGGGTTCATTTTCTATGCGAAATTTGGCATTTGCGCTGCGCCCCAATCGCTGGAGCATGGGGGGGTGGAATTCCAGCGTTTTTCCACGCCCAAACAATGAGACGGTTGTTTGGGGGGGGCCCGAGGGGACCTGCAACGCAGCCAGGGGGGGACGAAGCAGGGTCAACGGGGGGAATTGCAAACCCTCAGACCTCACCTTCTTCAGCAGGCAGACAAGCCCGGTACCTCTTTAGAAATTTCTGGACGACAAGGTTTCAGGGACATGTCCCCAGGCAAGGGTGTGCTCCACCCTACCGATCTTAAGGGCGGCCAGCAGATTTCGCCCTTTAAGGCAAACCACCTTGCCTGGCAAAAGTTTTTGGGGTCACCCCAGCCAGCGTCGGCCCTCTTTTGCTTTGACCCTTCCCAAGTCCTGACCTGTTGTGGACGGTCTCCAAGGAAAATTTTAATTTTAAACCCGGGCCCTGGTGTTTTCCGGGGCACGTGTTTCCCCCAAAGGGGAAACCTTTGGGGGGGAAAAAAGCCCTGCCCCTTTCCCTGGGGTTTTAAAGAGCGTGCGGGCCCTGAACCCCACCGTCCCCCCCCGAGACATCCCCCCAGCTAAACCCCAGTAAAGCTGTAACAGGATTTTTTGGGGCCCCTTGGCCGTGCTTACTATCCATGTGTCGTGGGGGAAAATGGATTTTTCCCGGGGACACAGATGCAGACAACGCGCTTAAAAATTTTAAAATGAACTTTGGGCGGGCCAGGGCAGGGGTCGGCTTTTTGGAAAAAGAAATGCCGCTGGGGCATTTTGGTTTTGGGGGGCAAGCGGGGGCATGACTGGGGGAAAAACCCACCCCTGTGTCCCCCAAATTAAAGGCAACATTTCCCAAGGGCCCAAAAAACCCGGGCCCAATGTCGACATTCAGGTTTTTGGGTTTTGGGATGGTTTTTTTTAAAAGTGTTTTTTTTGGCTCTAAAAACCTGGAAGACAAAAAGGTGGCTGCAAGACGGGCCCGCTTTTTAGGGCTTTGCAGGGTGGGAAAACTGGCGGAAGGAAAGGGGTTAGGAGGGGGCCCTTGGGTGGTGCTGGTGGTACCCGGGCAAACGGGGGGAGGCTGAAGCGGAGGCTGCCCCGATCATGATCTGAGAGACATGGGCAGCTGAGGAACGCTTGGGGGTGGGGAGGGGGAGGGGGCGGAAAAAGGGGGAGGTTTTGGAAGGGGTTTGGAGGCCCGGCCCCTTTGGGCCCTTTTTTGGCCAAGTTTTCCCTCCATTTAAAATTTAATGCATTCGCTGCAGGGAAACTAGCATTTTTTGGTGGGGGTTTAAAAACCATTTAAAGGGTTTTTTCCCTCTACAAATGCGTTTACGGCAAAGGCGGCAAAGAAAAATCGCGGGGTAAAATCAGGGGCCTCAAAAAACCCGGCTTGGGGGGTCCCTGGCCCTTTTTTACGGCGATAAGCGAGGAGGGGGGTTTGCGCTGACCTTTGGCGGGGCGGAATCATTTCAGGGGAACTTCTGCGACCGCCCCTTCCCTTTTTTTGGGGGGGCCCGTATTACCCCCCCATCTCTTTCCCCCCCCTGCCCCTGATGAAGCGCCCCCCGCAAGAAAATTTCTGGGAAAAGACCAGGTTGGATCCGCAAGGTCATCTTCATCTCATAAATCAAAACAGGTGACTTGGTCGCCCTGATTTTCTGTTTTCCAAAAAAGGGGCGGGTACAAGAAAGGGGGCACTGCAAGGGCGTAGCCGACCGCCCGGGTTTTTTTCCCGTTGCCCCTTTTCCTTCACCTCCTTTGTGGCTCAAAAAAGGGGCATCAAAAAGCAGATAAATAAACCTCTTGATTTTTTAACATGCCTTCTGCCCCCAAAAAGCATTTTGTCATCAAAGAGGGTCTTCAGACAATGGATTATCAGAAAAGGGGTGGGTAAACGAGTTGACTTTTGGGGCGGGTTTAAATGTTGGACGGATTGATGATGCTGTAAAGGGAAAATTTGGGGCCGGGTGACTGCGGGGACAAAGGGAAAGGGACTGCTAGATGAGGTTGCTTTAACCCAACTGAAGGCAGATTGGGCCCGATGTTCGTTATTTTTTTTTCCCACAGGGCCCGGAACCCAGCGATGACAGGCCTGCGGCCCTGAAAACTGACGATCCGTGGCATGTTTTTGGGGCCCGTCAGCCACTGGGGGGAGCACCTTCTTTTCCCGTCCCCTTTTACCTCCATGTGCACCCCCCCCCTTTGCTCGTTAAAACCCCCTGCATTTCGCTCCATTTTTCAGAAAAATAAAAATTTGAGAAGGTTTGGGTTTTTTTTGGAAAGTCCTTCCCTTAAAAAAAGGAAAGGGAAAAAATCACAGCTATTCTCAAATCCCTCTAATTTAAAACAAAATTGCTGGATTCAAATTTAACTGCAAGGTGTCCCTTTTAAAAAAATTTTGAATGGGCAAAAGTCCAAAAAAACGTTTTTTTATGTTTTTATATAATAAACGGTATTTTTTTCACCTTTCAATTTTTAAACCCGTGGTGAATATAGAATTGCTGTTTAAGATTTAAAGTTGTGCTGCGTCAATGAACAATGCTGGGTGCGCAAAAGTCAAAAAAACCAAAAATGTTAAAGTTTTGATATAAAAAAACCCGGGATTTTTTCAACCCTTTCAATTCACTTGTGGGAAAAAAAGAATTGTGTTTTAAGTTTACGTAGATGCTGGGGTCAAAAGAACAGTGCTGGGGGCGCAAAAAATAAAAAAAAAAACGTAACTGTTATGTTTTTATATAATAAAAAGGGATTTTTTGCACCTTTCAAATTTACTTGTGTGAAAATAAATTGCTGTTTTTTTTTTGATTTACGTAGGGCTGCGTCAATGAAAAGTCTGGGGGGCCCCAAAAGTAAAAACCCCGTAACTTTTTATGTTTTGTATAATAAACGGTATTTTTTGCACCTTTCAAATTTTACCTATGGTTTAAAAATAAAATTTCTGTTTTAAGATTTACGTTGAGCTGCGTCAAAGAATTTTTTTGGGTGGGGGCGCAAAAGTTTAAAAAACAGTAACTGTTTGTTTTTTATATAATAAACGGGAAATTTTTTTCCCCCTTTCAAATTTACCTGTGGGGAATATAGAATTTGCTGTTTTAAGATTTTCGTAGATTCTGCGCAATGAACAGGTTTCTGGGTGGCAAAAGTCAAAAAAAAAAAGTAACTGTTTTTGTTTTGATATAATAAACGGTATTTCTTTCCCCCTTTTTTAATTCACCTGTGGTGAATTAGAATTGCTGTTTTAAGAAATTTTTAGATTCTGGGGGTCAATGAACAGTGTGGGTGCGCAAAAGTCAAAAAACAAATTTGTTATGTTTTTTATTAATTTAAAAGGTTTTTTTTTGCACCTTTTAATTTAACCCGTGGTGAATATAAATTTTTCTGTTGTTTAAAATTTTTTCGTAGAGCGGTCAATGAACAGTGCTGGATGCGCAAAAATAAAAAAACACGTAACTGTTATGTTTTTTTTTGGAAAAAAAAAAAAATTTAAATTTTTTTCACCTTTTTAATTACCCCGGGGGAAAATAGAATCCTGTTTTTTTAAAATTTCGTAGATGCTGCGTCAAATTTAAAAAAGTGCCTTGGGGCGCAAAAGTCAAAAAAACACGTAAATGTTTTGTTTTGAATAAAATAAACGGGAATTTTTTTTCACCTTTTTTAATTACCTGTGGTGAAAAATAAAAATTGGGTGTTTTAAGGGTTTTCGAAAATGCCCGTGTCAATGAACAGTGCTTTGGGGGCCCCAAAAAATCAAAAAAAAACGTAATTTTTATGTTTTGTATAATAAACGGTAATTTTTTTTCCCCTTTTAATTCCCCCTGTGGGGAATATAGAATTGTGTTTTAAAAAATTTTTTTATAGTTTCTGCGTCAATGAACAGTGCTGGGTGCGCAAAAAATCAAAAAAAACCCTAAAATGTTAATTTTTTTGATAAAATAAACGGGGATTTTTTTCACCTTTCAATTTACCCGTGGTTTAATTTGAATTGCCCCGTTTTAAGATTTCGTAGATGCTGCTCAATGAACGGCGGGGGGCGCAAAAAATCAAAAAAAACCCCTTATTTTTTTGTTTTTTATATAATAAAAAAGGTATTTTTTGCAAACCCTTTTAATTCACCGTGGTGAAAATAGAACGCTGTTTTTTAAAATTTTTTCTAATGCGCGTCAATGAACAGTGCTGGGGGCGAAAATTTAAAAAACACGTAACAGTTATTTTTTTTGATATAATAAACGGTTTTTTGCACCTTTCAATTCACCTGGGGGTGAAAAATAGAATTTTGTTTTAAAAATTTTACGTAGATGCTGCGGGCAAGGGAAAAGGTGCGGGTGCGCAAAAGTCAAAAAAAACGTTTAAATGTTATGTTTTGATAATTTAATTTAAAAAATAAAAATTTTTCACCTTTAAAATTTACCGTGGTGAATATTTTAAAATTTCTGTTTTTAAAATTTACGTAATTTCGCGTCAATGAAAAAGTGCTGGGGGCGCAAAAGTCAAAAAAAAAAACGTTTTAAAAATTTTTTTTGATATAAAAAAACTGTATTTTTTTCACCTTTCAATTCCCCCTGTTTGGGGAAATAGAATTTCTGTTTTAAAGGGTTTACGTTTGTGCTGCGTCAATGAACATTGCGGGGGCGGGAAAAGTCAAAAAAAACTAACGTTATGTTTTGATATAATAAACGGTATTTCTTTTCAAACCCTTTCCCAATTCAACCCGTGGTGGGAAAATTGAATTTCTGTTTTAAGATTTAAAGTAGATGCTGCCCTAATTAACAGTGGTGGGTGCGCAAAAAATCAAAAAACCCCTTTAAAAATTAGTTTTAAAATAATAAACGGTATTTTTTGCACCTTTCAATTTAAACCCGTGTTGAATTTTAGAATTGCTGTTTTTTAAAATTTACGTTTGAAAGCTGCGTCAAGGGAACATTTCTGGGGCGCAAAGTAAAAAAAAAGTAAATGTTTTTGTTTTGAAAAATAAACGGTATTTTTTGCACCCTTTTAATTTTACCTGTGGTTAATATAGAAAAACTGTTTTAAGATTTTTTTAGTGCTGCTTTAATGAACAGTGGGTGGGTGCGCAAAAGTCAAAAAACACGTAACTGTTTTTGTTTTGATAAAATAAAGGTTTTTTTGCACCTTTTAATTCACCGTTGGGGGAAAAATAGAATTATGTTTTTTAAAATTTACGGGAGATGCTGGGGGTCAATAAAAAGTGCTGGGTGGCAAAAGTCAAAAAAAACCCTAACTGTTAATTTTTTAATAATAAAAGGTTTTTTTCCTGCACCTTTCCCAAATTTAAACCGTGGGGGAATATTGAATTGCTGTTTTTGGGTTTAAAGAGATGCTGCGTCAATGAAAAGGCTGGTGCCAAAAGTCCCCAAAAAAAAACGTAATGTTATTTTTTGATATAATAAAAAGGTTTTTTTTTGCACCTTTCAATTCACCCGTGGTGAAATTTTTGAATTTTGTTTTTAAAAATTTACGTAGATGCTGGTCAATGAACATTGGGTTTGGGGGGCCCCCAAAAGTAAAAAAACACGTAACTGTTATGTTTTTTATTTAAATTTAAAAGTAATTTTTTTCACCTTTCAATTCAAACCCGTGGGGAAAATTTGAATTGCTTTTTTTTAAGATTTACGTAGATGCTGCGTTTAAAAGAACATGCTGGGTTTCGCAAAAGTAAAAAAACACTTAACTTTTTTGTTTTTATATAATAAACGATTTTTTTTCACCTTTTAAATTTACCTGGGGGTGAATATAGAATCTGCTGTTTTTTAAAATTTTCGTAGATGCTGCGTCAATGAACAGTGGGCCCGGTGGCAAAAGTCAAAAACCCCTAACCGTTAAAGTTTTTTTAAAATTTTAAAAGGGATTTTTTGCACCTTTCCCAATTTACCCGTGGTGAATTAGAATTGCTGTTTTTTAAGATTTTCGGGAGATGGGTTTCTTTTAAAAAACAAATGCTTGGGTGCGCAAAAGTCAAAAAAACAGGGAATGTTATGTTTTGATATAATAAACGGGAAATTTTTTTAAACCTTTTTAATTCACCTGTGGTGAATTTTAGAATTGCTGTTTTAAGATTTAGTTTGGTTTCGGTCAATGAAAAGTGCCCGGGTTTCGCAAAAAATTTAAAAAAAACCCCTAACTGAAGTTTTTTTTATAATTTAAAAAGGGTTTTTTTTTGCACCCTTTTAATTCACCTGTGGTGAATATAAAGCTTGTTTTAAGATTTACTAGATGCTGCGGGCCCAAAGGGAAAAGTGCTGGGTGGGAAAAGTCCCAAAAAAAAAAAGTAACTGTGATTGTTTTCGTTTTAAAACACGGTATTTTTGGGAACAAAAACCCGTGCTGGGCTGCAAGATTGCGGGGTTTTAAATTTTAAGTTTCAAAGGGGGATATATCAACAGTCACCCAAGGGGTAATGATTAAAATTTTAACACCTTCTGAAATGTTGCGATAATAAAAAATGGAGTTTTTCAGCTAACAAAGAGACCCGCGTTACGAAATTTTGTTTTTTCCAATATAATTCAAGGGGTGCCCCCAAAATCCAGGGAAAAATTTTTAAAAGCAAACTGTTTTAAAAAAAAAAATATTCCCCTACAATTTCTTAAAATAAATCTTGGTGAAAATTTTTCAAGTGTTTTTTATTGATAGAGCTTGTCTGTGATCGCCCCCGGGCCCCCCCCCCCCGCTCCCACCGCCGTGAATTTACAGCGGTAGATTCGCTTTAAAAAATTTTCAAACTAACTAATAAAATGTTCAAATCTCTAAACTAAATAAATTGGGGAAAGGGTCACAGTAATTAGGGTTTTCCCCCCCGTGAGGGAAAAAGACTAATTTTGCTGAGGTTTGGCCCAGGGAGAGCGCAGGTCCCCATCCCTAAGAGACCTGAGAGACACTGAGGGCTGAAACAGGAAAAAGCTGTTCTAAATTAAAAAAGAGGGGGCATGTGATTTTTTTCCCGCCAAACTCAACCCTACACATCCCAAATCATGACGTTTGCACACACATCTCTCCCTGCTCTAAATTTTGTAATCTCATTTTCTGGCCGGGCCCAAAAATTTCAGGGAAACGCCGAAAAAAAGGGCGATCTTAATAAAATTTTTTCCCCAGAAATTTTAACCTTAATTACGCAAGATCCGGGAAAAATTTTTGATTTTACCAAAAAAAAACCCCTTTCCCCTTTCCCAAATTTTTTTTCGATAAAAATTTGCTCAACACTAATGACGTTTAATATCAAAGCAGAGATGCATGCTAATATAACTTACCATTTTGTTGCATATACTGTATTATAGCACATATAGTAAGTTCAGAACAATATCATTGTTTGTGTACAGAATCAAACAAAACAGAATAATACAAAAATTAATTTTTTCATAAACATGTGTTTTAAAGTGAACAAAAATTTAAAAATATAAAGGGTGAGTATGGTATGAGGGTAAAGTGAAGAGGGTTGAAAACCCACCCCCTTTATTCCAAAACAAGGAACATTTCCTTCAGGTTAAATTTGGGAAAACTTTCTTTTTTCCTAGGGCTGCCCGCTATCGGTTTTTTCTATAATTTTAAATTTAAAATTTAATTTAAAAAAAATAAGCAAGGACCCTTCCCCCGGTTTTTTTTTTGGGAAAATGAAAATCCAACCCAACCAAATGAAGAAAAAGGGGGAAGTAAAAAAAAACATCAGCTCTTGGCATGTCATCCAGTCTTATGAATAAGAGGGGAAAAACAAATGGGGGAAAAAAAATTTTTTTTGAAAAAACTGGTGAATTTTTTTTTCCCCCCTAACCAAAAAAAGGAGAGGTCTTAAAAATTTTTTCATGGTGCACTTCAATTGTGAAACGAATCTAAAAAAAAAAAAAATTTAAAATAAAATTCTATTATTCTAAAATAATTTATTTGCATTTTAGTGCATGAAATTAGCATTTGATCATCTACCAACCAGCAAGAATTCTGACTCTCACAGACCTGTTAGTTTTTCTTTAAGACCTCCTACTCTGCACTCATCAGTTTAATTGCACTTGTTTTTAAAATCGTTTACCCGGATTTAAAAAACCCCGTCCACACACTCAATCAATCACACTCCAACCTCTCCACCATGGCCAAGACCAAAGAGCTGTCTAAAGACACCAGAGACAAAATTGTAAATCTACACAAGGTTGGGATGGGCTACACAACAATAGGCAAGCAACTTGCTGAAAAGGAAACAGCTGTTGGCGTAATTGTTAGAAAATGGAAGAAACACAAGATGGCTGTCATTCATTCTTTGTCTGGGGCTCTATGCAAAATCGTGCCTCATGGGGTAAGGATGATTCTGGGAAAGGTCAGGAATCAGCCCAGAACTACACAGGAGAACTTGGTCAATGACCTGAATGGAACTGGGACCACAGTCTCAAAGATTACTGTTAGTAACACACTACGCCATCATCAATTAAATCCTGCAGGGCACACAAGAGCCATCTGTTCACTCCATCACATGTCGAGGCCCATTTAATGTTCACCAATAACCATTTGTGATCCAGATGAGGCATGAGAAAAGGTTATGTAGTCAAATGAAACCAAAATATACTTTTTTGGTATCAACTCCACTCACCGTGTTTGGAGGAAAAAGAAAGATGAGTACAACCCCAAGAAAACCATTGGAAGCATGAAGCATAGAGGTGGAAACATCATACTTTTTTGGTGCTTTTCTGCAAAGCAGACAGGATGACTGCACCATATTGAAGGGAGGATGGACGGGACCATGTATTGCAAGATTTTGGCCAACAATATCTTTTTCTCAGTAAGACCGAGCATTGAAGATAGATCATTGCTGGGTCTTTCAACAGGACAGTGACCCAAAACACACAACCAGAGCAACTAAGAAGTGGATCTGTAAGAAGCATTTCAAGGTGTTGGAATGGCCTAGCCAGTCTCAAGACCTGAACTCAATCAAAAATCTTTGGAGGGAGCTGAAACGCTATGTAGCCCAGCAACAACCCTGAAACATGAAAATCTGGAGAAGATCTGTATGGAGCTGTGGGCGAAAATCCCTGCTACAGTGTGCGCAAACCTGGTTAAGTTCATGCAATAAAATGCAAATAAATGATTTAAAAAAAATGTGATTTTCTAGATTTTTTTTTTAGATTTTGTCTCTTACAGTTGAAGTGCACCTATGATTAAAATTAAAGACCTCTCCATTCTTTGTAGGTTGGAAAACTTGCAAAATTGCCAGTGCATCAATATTTATTTTCCCCAGTGTAGATCTAATTAAAGGAAAAACTGAGAACCAGAAGGGTTGGACAAGATCACATTTCCAACAAATATGTAGAAGAGTGTCTAAAGATCACCCACCGCTACAGCATATTTCATACTGCATTTTTATTGTATATATCTTGTGTAAAGGTGAACACTTTTTACTTTAACCTTTATTGAAGGTGCTTCCAGTTGTATCCTTATTTTCTATTCCTATAAAGAAAGAAAACCCCAAATAATATAGATTTTAGAT
Source organism: Phyllomedusa bahiana (assembly GCA_025379985.1). Lineage (NCBI taxonomy): Eukaryota > Metazoa > Chordata > Amphibia > Anura > Hylidae > Phyllomedusa > Phyllomedusa bahiana. Next base: position 67,129 of record JAODAL010004031.1, on the reverse strand, counting down.
ATGCCCCCTATTTTTTAGGTAGTCTCCCATGTTAGGCTGTCAGACAAGTAGTTAGAACCCGCTCCCCTTTTGTTAGGTAACCCCCCCTACATAAGGCTGACAGAGAAGTGGTTACACCCTCCTCTTTGGTAGGTAACCCCTTAAGTTCTGTAAGCAGGTGGCTAGACAATCCTTCTCCTTCCATTAGGTAAGCAGATTACTGCAAAGCCCCCCTTGTTTAATACTATCCCCTTAGTTCTGATTACAATGTAAAAGCTTGAAACTCACCTCTCCTCAGTCCCCTGCTGAGCAGTGTAAGATCTTCTGCACAGCAGGAGTAACAGGAGTGCTTATTGGTTGTCAGTACCTTTGTCCTGATGCTGAACATATGATGACAAGCAGGGTCAGAGTTATCCACCATGTCGCACATGGCTGTTACAGTGCAATTAGAGAACTTAGTGCCATTCAGATTCCAGGACATTCGTTGTAGATGCTGACTATATGGTGAGATACAGTGGGAAAGCTGTTGCTATGCTACAGAACCCAGAGGTTGCCAAGTCCGGCAGGGAATACTGAGTAGTAGTCAACATCCTGGACTATGGTCCTGATACTGGATATACGCTGAGTGGTAAAGCTGCTGCTGAAGAGCTTTAGGCTATGTCTACACAGCACTGGTTTCTGGTCAGATTTTCAGCAGATTCAGTATTTAAAATACACCAAAAATCCACCTGTTACCAGTGCCCTGTAGACCGCAATTGAAAATCCATGCTGTTGTCTACACAAGATGGATTTCCAAACTGCCAGCCCTCCATCAGAAGATAGAACATGTTCTTTTCTGTGGCAGATTCCCATATAGTAATTGTGTGTACGGCAAATCCGAAAACCGACTTCAGTTTTTTTTTTAGCAAACCCGCGTCAAAAAGTCGGATTTTCGATGGTATTTTAACATTAGCTGTGTAGACATAGCCTTTACACTTTTTACTATGGTAGTAGCTCTACTCCTGCCTTTCACCATATAAAGTTAAGTATTCTGTGCTACAAGCTTCCCCAAAGCTCCCTGGCCCCTTAGCAGTAGCTAAAGCTGCTGTGGCAGTAGTTCCTTCTATAGTGACATATAAAAGGAGTACCATACAGTGCTGCTTCTATGGTGGCAATGTGAACTGGGACCCCAAATTCAATTTCACCTGTTACTGTTGAGCTGAACTACTTCCAGGATAATACTAGTGTGTTTAATAACCTATCAAGAGAAAGATTTGCACTTACCAGAGAACAGGTGACTTGGAAGAAGGCACAAGGCCCTACAGACATGGCTTCTGTCAAGGGACTGGACCAATGCCAATATTAGTGGTGGCCAGATGTGCTGTAATTGAAGAATAAAACACCTGTCACTGTGAAATCACCAAAGTAGGGCTTGCACCTATGTGGATTACAAGTGCGTTATTGGCAATGATGTGTTGACTCAGAAGGGAATCCAATTATGTCACCTTAGTGTTTTCTGTCAGTAGTCTCTTAGCAAATCAACTACTCCATTTAGGACTCAATCCTAAGTACCAGTTATATGACTTTTTTCTTTTGTGTTGGAAAGGTCACCTTATGATTTGCAGGATATCACTTGCTTGTGTATTTGGTGTGTTATCAAATTTCTTCCACAAACCACAGCTTTTATCCTAGTCATGTCCATGAAATAATATTCACTTACAAATCCTAAAACAACATGAATTCTATAGATGCATCAACGGTGATCTAACTAAAATTCAACGTGAGCTCACTGCATCATCATCTTTATTTGTTCCTGCTAATACACAGAGGTGAGGTAAGGGTTAAGACTTGGACAATATTTTTTGCTAACTATTTGCTTTTAGCTGATGGTATTTTAGAAAATGCAGAAATATAGTTACCTTTTGACACAATTCAAAAGGCTGGTTGGCATGATCCGTTACAGCAAATAAAAAACAAATTTAATTGGCATCAACGAAAGAAACATCAACCATCTGCCTATCCTGGCACCAATCTGTGCATCATATGGCTCAATAATGGTGGCTAAATCTGCAGTCAATGGAAATAGATAGCACTTCCATGAATATTTTCCATGTATAAACATTTACGGTAGCATAAGATAGAAGAATGGTAAATGAAGCTATGTTATAATTGTCCTCAGTTGCCTAAAAAACAAACTAACCTTGTACCATGTGTGATATTGAGAATTTACTCCATAAAAGGATATATACAATCTTCTAACAACACTTTTGCAGACCATTTGCTTTTTTTCAGAATTTATATTATGGGAATCTGTCTAAGTAATGATTGCTCCTGGTGGCTCAACAGTAATGCATTCTATCCACCAACTGAACCTGCTGAGGTAATACCTTCACAATACCTGGTTTTTTATGTCCATGGTCATATTGTTGATTTTCTGTTCATTATCGTTTACAGCAACGTTTCTAAAACTTTGAGGTTCCCCCCAGCTGTTGATGACTCGCAGCCAGGGAAGCAGATTTGACACAAGTAATCATATGTTTCTCCACTCTATCGGTGACTGCACCAATCTCTGGTTCAGCAATGTACGTACTCATCTTGTGCTTATTCTACAAAGTTCAAGAAAGAATAAAATATCAATTGAGTTTTAATTTTGACCTAGACTTTAACCATTGCTAAGTTATTATCATGTTCTAGCTGGGACAGTTGATTAGTTGATTTTCCTAGAAAAAATTACAATAACAGATGTTTCATGATTAGTTTATATGGGATTATTTTGATTGCAGCAGAAAACCAAATTATCACAGCTATTTCAACTTGAACATATGTATCATTTAGGGTAGCTATACCAAAAATGTTTTATGTAACTGTTAGAGTCTGCAAGGATTTTCCATACTATGCCTCCTCTTTGTGTGTTTGTAGTGGCTATAAGGCAACTTCTCATGTTCTTTGCATATCAGCTGACGATTCTGCGCAGCCTTGGCTTGTTGAGTACGGTGGCTAATTGCTTGTCGATATAAAAGTTCTTGGCTTGGAAACTTGAGGGGCTGTTGATAGCAGAGCTCTGTTTGTTTGTGTCTTACTTTGTCCAGTTTGCAGGATCTTCCAGGTATACCGTTAGGTCAAGTTCAAGTATAGTGCTGTTTTGATAGATTGTACAGTCTTGAGAGTTTGTCTTTGTAATCTACTGCCTCAGTTTTATTTTTTGTATAGTCTTATGCTTTGCTCTGCCTTACAGGTCTCTGGGTCATAGAGCTGCTTGTTGCATCAGAGTAAATTGTAGTTTATCCTTAAGGTTAGTTTAAGGGATAGAAAAGGGTCAGAGGGATTGTAGGGTCATAGTCAGTTGTTAGGGGCATGTTTAGGGGAAGAGTCAGGGAGAGTTAGCTTAGGATCAGTCATCTTTAATTATTTCATTGACTCCAGATCAAACTGATGGATGTTTTGCCACCAATCATGATCTGCCATCATCTGCTTTGCTGTCCATCACCTTAATCATCCCACAGTGAGCTCTTTAGTTATTGAATGTCATTGCTGAAGTCCACCACATTGCTGAAGTCCACCAGCTACACTTATTGGTTGGGTTCTAATATGGTTCTCTGCTTTGGACAATCCTTACTTGTTAGAAGTGTTCCTTGAAAAAAAGCTGATTCAAGGGTATCGGGGATGTACTAATTGTAATTTATATTTTATTTACTGACAGAAAGTGCAGTAATGATAACATTTTTCTTCAGCACCACCACAGGTAAATAAAACCTAACTTCTTGCCTATTTAAATAAATTACTTGTCTGTATGATGCACAACAGAAATCTCTGGAATAAGTTTCTTTGGAACCACTCTTCAAGTAAAACTCCAGGCAAAACTGATACACGCGTATTAAAGCCCACTGCAGGAGGAGCATGACACCAAGGTATTCACAAAGGAAGAATTTCCCCTTTCCTTAGTAATCCCCTCATCAGGCTCTCTAGTAAATATACCATACAGTTATATCAGTTTTGCCATAGAATTTTCCTTTCACTGTAAATATAACATATAAATAATTAAAGGACATATCACAACCATCAAGACACAATAATGTGTTGGAACAATGTTACATAAATTAAAAAAATAAATAAATACCAACACAATATAAAAGTAATATTGTATTGGCAACAATTTAAAAAAATACAAAAATACTTTCATAAATACATAGAATAGGGAAAAAAAATCAACACCCAAAGAAATATCACCCTTTTCCCATATTCAAGTATAGTCCAATGTATAAATTTGCAAAATGCCAATAAATATATATATACACATAGGGAAAAAATGGATATAAAAACTTCTATCAATATAACATAATTAGAGATGGGCGAATCGATTCTAACAAAGTGGAATTCGTTTAGAATTTCAGGAAACTTCTGGATTCCTTGAACGAATCGAAGTTTGGAGGTGATTCGCGGGAACGAAGCGATGTTTTTTGATTGATACAAAGGCTGTGAGCAACATGGCTGTGACGATGTGCAACAGAAGTCATGGGCAGAAGAAAAGATAAACCTTAATGACATGTGCAAAGATGAAGCCAATCAAGACCGGCGGATTCTGTACTCACCAAGCATATAAAGTCCAGGACGCGACCTGCAGTTTCCCTCTGCTCTCACTGTGCTGTGAAGCTGCTGCCTGCTGCTTGAGATCTCACACTAAAGGAAAACAACTAAACTTTTTTTACAGCGATTTTTGGGGTGTCCACAGCTGTCTCAGAGCTGGACGCGCTCTTTTACTATTTTGATTTTGGTGAGGGGAATTAATTGAAGTCCAGTGTGCGCCAATTACACTGTATAAACATTTTAATGCTATCTGCTCATTCTTGAGCTACATTAATAATCCACGTGTTATCTAAGCCTTTTCCTTTAGTATATTCAGTTTAAAGAACAGCATTTTTACAATCCAAAGTACACTTAATTTATGGCTCTCATTTCTTTTGCGCAATTAATATCCCGGGGTTAAATAACGTTTTGTTCTGGCTGTTTGTGTCACAAAAGAACAGTTTTTTCAACACCAAGAAGAAAATTGGCTTCAGCATAAATTCATATCCGAAGGTTAATTAATCTTTTCTGTTGTTGTGCTCATAAAAGACACGTTCGTTCGAACACCCCAACATAGCGTGGATAATTTTTGGCAACCTCATTTCATTTGACGCAATTTAGAATCCAAGGTAAACGAAACGTTTCTCCTAAGCTGTTGTGCTCAGTAAATTACACGACCATGTAACACGCTACATATGGTAATTTTTGCAGCACATTTTTTTTGGCGCAATTTACATCCACGGGGTTAACTAATATTTTTCTTGCAAGTTGTAGTACAGATAAATAGAAAAGTTGTTTTCCACACCAAAGAAGAAATTTGCTGTACATAATTCATATCCAACGGTTAATTAGCTCTTTTCTATGCTCTTGTGCTCCGTAAAATACACCCGTTTTTAACACGCACAAACTGGTAATTTTTGGCAGCACATTTCTTTTGCGCATTTACATCCAAGGTTAACTACTGTATTTTTCTGCAGTTGTATCAGTAAACAGATACGTTGTTTTTCAACACCAAAGAAGAAAATTTGCTTATAGATAATCCATATGCCAAGGCTAATTAAAGAATTTTTCTGAGCTGTTTTGTGCGCCGTAAAATACACTTCCAGTTTTAAACGCATGTCACTAAGCTGGGTTTTTTTGCAGCACATTTCTTTTGCGCAATTTTACATCCAAAGGTTAATTCCAGTGTGTTTTGTCTGCTGTTTGTGGCACTAAACGAAAACGGTGTTGTTCAACAGCCAAAAGAAGAAATTTTTGAATGTGGTACATAATCATATCCCAAGGTATTAATTTAAGCCTTTTTGTGCTTTTATAGTCATAAAATACACAGTATATTTTATAAACGGCACATACAAGTAAATTTTTTCCTGGCCATTTGTGGAGCCAATTTAGTACCAATGTTACCTAAGCTTGAGTTAGTGGGTTCATTTTGATCAAATACAGGGTGGTGTATTATCATATAATAGATATCTTCATTAAACAATCTTTAAATTTTTGAACAAACATAAATTCAGACAGAGAGGTGGCAGGCTCTGCACAAGCAGAGGCATGGCACAACACTCCTGGACAGCACCGTCACAACACAGCAAGGGGACTCGCAGCATGGGTCACTCGTGAGGCCTGAACGCCGTGTCATCCTACGCCTGGTTTTGGTCAGCAAACCCAAATTGATCTTGATTGATTTTGACTAGGTCACCCACCTCCTCCCCTAGATGACATCTGACAACCCCAGCCAAGAGTTCGGTGGAACGTTCAGACACAACCCTTAGTTGGCAGGCCTTGGAGCGGGTCAGCGCCCTCACCTGGCCTCAACCCCGACTGTCCCATCCGTTCCCTCATCCAGAGATCTACTATGTGTCTTGGCTCACGCCACTATACAGCGAGGAGAACAATTTTGAGGACATTCAGCACTACTGTCAATGAAATGTGGGCAGACACCCCCTGCTTTCTTGCAGTATTGATGTGGAGAGTGGCATGGAGATTTTTTTGGTGAGCGTTTAACCTCTGCATACAAAGACTCTTGAGGAGAACAGCAGTGTGGCAATCAAACACTCATGAAGTATATACGGGTGGTTTAATCCCATTTTTTGCATTTACACCAGATTGTTTCAAATGCCAGCTATGGAACTTGAACTTAGAAGGAGAGACCATAACAACATTGATGTTTTAGGTGCTTATTTTGCATTTCTGTGCCAGTTGTTTGTTTGAAGCAGTACAAAACTGAATGGGACAGAACAAAAAAGAAGGAAAAGCAAATCTGCAAAACTGGCTTTGTATGAAAAAGGGAGGTCTCCCCAGTTACCGTGGAAAAATGAGCCCTCCCCTGTTACCTGTTGGAAAAAGAGGCCTCTCTCCTGTATACCGTGTTAAAAAAAGGGAGGCCCTCCCACCGTTATACTGGTGGAAAAAGGAGGCCCTCCCCACTTTACCGTGAAAAAGGAGCCCTCCCCTGTTAGCCGGTGGAAAAAGGGGACCTCTCCCTGTTCAATATTTTCCCCCAGTAATATATTTTATTCTCTGTTCATATCAATTTCCCCATTAATATACTTAATCTATTCAACACTTTTCCCCATTTAAAAATTTTTTCCTGTTCATCATTTCCCCCTGTTAAATATTTATTCCTGTTCATCAATTTCACCTGAGTTCATCATTCCTGTCTGCCCCGTTACCCACGCTTTCTCTACGTTACCTGAACTCGAATCTTTTTATTCCGCAGCCTGCCCTGAACCTGTGGGCCTGACCTTTACTACGAGTTTCGACTTACGATCGGTGACCTCGCTGCGCCTCTCTGATGCCACCTGCAAGCTAGTCGCGCGCCAGGGGTACGACCTGTAGACTCCCCCCGCAGCAAATTCATCCTCATTGCGGTGGGCTCAGGTGAAAACCCAGGACTATTAGATCTCCCTCTCTGCACCTGGGTGGCTATTTGGCAACTCGCTAGCGGTGGTCCAGTGATCCACTACCGCTGTGCCTAGACAACATGAAGCATGAGAATGACGTTATACATCCCGTAGTCCATGACGACTGACAAAATAAAGCATGTCCCATGAAAGGCGCTCAGCAAAACAGCAAGTGTCACCATGAGCTGCCACTGCCGTCATTAAAATTACTCAGGAGGTGTACTCGCTTCTCTTGGACATCAATAAACCATTTATAGCCTCTGTTTCATAGAGTCATTTCCGAACATATGGAGGTTGGAATTTCCCACCTTTGAGAAATGTCACATATCAGCTAGTTGGGAGCCGGTTGCCGCGGCAGCTAATGAGGGTTGATTGTGGTGTGAAGAACGCTGAAGTGTCATGCAAATTTTCCTGGCCCTTTTTAGAATGTCTTGCAGAGGGGTTGTCAGACTTGAACAACCCTGATTGAACATTTCCTCCCGTGTTTACTTTGTTCCTCCAGGGTAATCAGCCATGTCCACTTGATCATCACAATTCGAATAATGGACTTCTCATTGTTCAATAATTTCCCCCTGTTAATATATTTATTTTTGTTCATCAATTTCCCCCTGTTTAATAATTTCCTCCTGTTAATATATTTATTCCTGTTCATCAATTTCCACATGTTCATACATTTCCCCCTGTTCATATATTTATTCCTGTTCATCAATTTCCCCGCTGTTCATCATTCCTGTCCTGCCCTTGTAACCCGACCTTTCGCTCCATTACCTTGACCTCGAATCTCCACCGGCCCTGCCTGACCTGTTTCCTAACCTTTGCCTATGAATTTCAGTCCCTACGATTCTGTAACCTCGCTGCTCCTCGGCTACCCACCTCAAGCTAGTCGCACCAGAGTTGCGACCTGTAGGACTCCCCCGCAGAAAGAGTCCATACTGCCTTCGCGGGCTTATTACTGGAGAAAACCAGGACCTTACTTAAGACCCCCTCCCGGCCTGGCCCTACTAACCGCTTGCTGGGGTCCCAGAGAGCCACTAACCCGTGTCGTTACAAGGCTGAAGTGAATGCCGAGTTTCCGGCCAGTTTCTTTGAATGGCAGATCCACACACTGAAAATGATGGGACTGCAGTTACCACCAACTATGGAAGGACACGGACCGCTTCTGCACTTATGGATGCTAGACGAATACTGCTGTCTCTTGCAATTGTCTCGTGAACGACAGCCTGGCACCATGAGTTCGAGGAGCAGGATATCTGGTACGCGTAGATGAATAATAGCCAGATTGTCTTCGGCAGAGGTGGTAAGCCTGACTGCCTGAAATGGGAGGCTTGCAGACTGGTGCTACAGCTAGTTTGGACAGGATGACCACCACATCTAATAACATGTAGTGGTCCACACTGCATGATGTATATGCAGGCAGTGGTGCCAACGTTAGGATCCCTGGTCTACGCTTTACTTTCCTAACCCACAGATTCTACATATGACTATGTCAAAACCCTCGCTCTGTGTCTTGTCAAAAAACTGGTTTACACTCGCCGAATAGTGATTTTAATCCACCAAACGCTCCGCACTGACTGCTGTAACCGACGTTGACCCGTGATCCGCGTGCCAGCTACTTCTGAGGACCTGCAAAGTTGGGATGTTCTAAATCGATGCCGTTTGCTCCCAACCTCGCACAGCTACCCACCCCTGCTGACGCCCGCCACACTACCAGACTTACGGCTGGCGCACTCCCTGACACCAACTGCTGCCTCTCATTCACCCAATGATAATGAGAATCCACTTGTACACTGTTGTCTGGTTCAGCTGAATAGGCATGACAAGGCTTCAATAAGCCACCAGATCTGATAGCGAGCGCACTATACCCAACTTACATCTCCAGTCAGACATTACTCTCTACTGTCCAAGATCCCAGATTTGTCTGTCGTCCAAAGCCTCCTTCATTCTCCTCCCATCTCCTAAAACTTAATTGAGAGACTACCTAATGACTTCATGCCCAGACAATGGATTGTGTCGAGGAGCGACCACGTAGTGTCCACTTTATCCAGAAAAAGTGGGCAAAAAGGAGGCATATGGACTGAAATTTTCCGTTGGGTGGAGCACGTTATGCCTTTTTAACTAGGCAACCAAATAACTGTCCCAGTCTCCGCCTGCTTCTCACAGGCTCCCTTGTCGATACGGCTACATCGATTATATTTGCCTGGCAACCCCGCCCCTCCCTCAACTGGTTCGCTTAAAAGCCGACCGCTCTTAATAATAAAAAAATAAACAATAAAAAAACATGATAAAAAAAAAAAAAAAAAAAAGAAAAAAACAAAAAAATAAAAAATTACAAACATACTAATAAAAATAAAAAAAAAAACAAAACCTACCACCGTAAAAAATAAACCACCAAAAAAAACCCGCCACTTAAAAAACCTACATCCAAAATAAATAAAAAAAAATAAACACAAAAGAAGACAAACTAGCAAAACCCAAATAGAAAAAAACCACAAAACACAACAAAAAAAAACCATAAAATAAAATAACTAAAAACCTCCCTCATTGCAACTCACCTCAGTCACTATTTGCCTGCATCGCAAGAACGAGCGGTGTCTGCCCCCTTCTCTGCACCCACTGTCCTCGAAATGCATTTGTCCTCACTGTACAGTGGCTCAAGGCCACAGCACATAGTAGTTCTCTTGCTGTGGGAAGCGAACGGACAGAGTGGTTGAGACAGGTGCGAGCCCCTCACCTGTTCCCGTGCCATGACCAACAACGGTTGTGGTGACATCACCCACCGAACTCTTGGCTGGGGTTGACAGATGTCATCTGGGAAAACTGTTATGAACATAGTGTGTGGTCAACACTTGGCCGTAGATACACCAGATGCTGTGCCCGCAGTACACCTTGCTGTACGTCCCCTTACAGTGCTGCGATCTGTGGTGGCTCCGGTAACCCACTACGTGTTCTTTGATGCTATGGTAGAATTTTAGACCTCAGCTGTTTTTTGTTCCACTGTTCTGCCATGAATATATCAGTGCATTCCACTCATTTTTTGAGTCAGTTTGCCACCGTAAGTACCCTGAATTAGATGAACGATTCTAAAGAGCGCGGCAGTCCATAGTGCATGTCGATACTAAAACCAAGTCATTGTAGGAAGACCAAACCAGCTTCCCTCATGCAAATTTAAATCTTGGTAACCATGTTCTACAACCCTACAGGCTCTCTGCAGCCGGGAAATACGTTTTTAACCGTTTCGTCCCAAAATTTTTTCGTACCGAAAAAAATTTGTCGGAAAATTTCGCAAACCAATTTTTAAAATTCGCCCATCTCAAATAAAAAAAACTATTTAACCCTATGGACCAAAATTGGGGAAAGGGACTCTTCTCCAAAAACCGTTTCATTTGGGCCTTTCTCAAGATGTAAACTACAACATACAAAAACAAAAAAAATACATATGGAGAACCGAGTGCTTGTTAACCACAACATCTATGACACTGTGATTATGGGTTACATTTCGATAAATGTTACGTGATACGTTAACATAAATGTTGTTTTAATTCTAAACATTATACTATAATTACGGGAAAACATAAAAACAAAATTCTTTTAAGTTTCCCTCAAGGATAAATTTTCATGGATCATTAAGACCCATATATTTTTTTTATATTTATTTTTTTTTTTGGGGGTCACTTTTTGAATAGGAAAAATAATTTAGAGCAACAAATTAACCCAGATCTAGTTTGTATCTGGAGCTGTTCATGGCTCAAAAATTTTTACAAACGGTTATAATTTCTAATTAAATTTCTCTTTTAATATTCCTTTTTTTGGCAAACAAAAATCCCAATAAAAACCCATTTCCCCCAAAACACTCTTAAGTTTCTCTTTTTTTTTTTTTCCGATCAATTTATTCATTATGGACTTTTTATTGTCCGCTTATGGATTTTTGTTTTAAAAAAAACTTTTATCAAAACCATTACTTTACTACTGTACTTTAAATAACTAAAATATACCAAAGTTTTCACTGAAGCCATTACAAACCTAAAATGTGTGAAAATCTTTCTTTATAAGTCTGAAATGTTTTAGAAGTCACTTTTTGAAATTTTGCTCTTTGGGAAAATGTGTTGCTACTGGGGTATTTTGGGCCCAAAGTCAATAATCCAACTTTTTCATTTTTTCAGTGCAATCAGCCTTTTTATATTGGGCCCGGGGGTTATACTTTGTTTTCCTTCAAAGGGGCCCTCACCTTTTTGATGTATTTTTAGGGGAAAGGGGCCCAATTCACACAAACCACCATTGCACTAAGGGATGCTACACACACAAGTTTGGGGCAATTTTTACGGGTTCAGTATTTAAACTACCAAAATCCAACTGTAATCGTGCGTTACCCTCAAAAAAATCTGTGTTGTAGTCTACACAGACATAATTTTTTTACTTAGGCAAACTTAACCGCCGTCCCCAATGTACTGAGCCACCAGGAATCCGAACTCCAACCATCAGCAAAGTAAAAGCCGCAATTTTGGATGGCATTTTATTTTTTCTTTGGGCCTAGCCAAGGGAAACCCTGAAATGGCAGCCAAATGTAAAGATTAGCTGTGTGCAATTGTAATAATAACCATGCCCTTTACCTCTCACGAATAGTAGTGAATAGTAGTACCTCTCACGAATAGTGTAAGTGGCTGCTTATTAGTATTTTGCACATGTACAGCCTTCTCCATAAAGCACTGTATGGACTTTTTCTGAGATTTTATTGAAATTTGATCCCATTTTCTGTAATTTGACTGTTCAGCAATCAACCTTTGTTCCAATCTATTATACCTAATAAGATTAGTAAATTCACCATAGCCAAACTTTGAAGGGGTTAAATCACTAAAAAATTAGTTTTCAACATGTAGGGAATGTTAAATCAAGACTTTTTACAAATATATTCCTCTTTGATTGTTCCCTGGTCAGGAGGTAAGAGAACTTTTATCTGTTCTGAGTGCACACAGGTTTCTCTGACTACCATCCTGCTCTCCCCTTTTTTCCCTGCTCTTTTTTTCATCAAACAGCAAGGAGTGACGTCACCACAGGTCAGCACATATGACTGCCAGGAGCTTGAGAATAGAGTGTGTTATCTCTAACAAGCAAAAAAGATTAATTACTTTTGGGTGTTTACTGAAACTCTGCACTACAGATTACATTTCCTGAATTCAATGTTAGTGCAATTAGAAGAGCTGGAACTGATATGATAATCACGGCTATAGAACCACCCACAGTCTAACCAGGAAGAAACATGAAGCATGATTCTAAAGCTTTACCTAAGAGCTGTTTAGAGCCCAAAATGCATAGGCATCTTTTTTTGCATGACTAAACTAGATTATTTTGAAGAATACTTTTTGATATGTCCCTTCACTGGAAGTGAACAGAATCTGTATATCACCAGGAGCTTCTATAGTAACATTTTTTTTTACAAAACATAACATGTAGTGTAACATATAATGAATAAAGTGCAATAGTATTTAAAGAATGCTGTAGAGTATACAGTATGCCTCCATGCCTAAAAGACAAACCATATATGAATCATAGAGAAAGATTGCACATACAAAAGGCTGCACCTCCATAAATATGATTACTTTACTAATACAAATACATTTCTAAATACTGCAAAACAAAAAACTGTGACTTACCCCAAAGGAAACCATGGAGACACGGCGATACATGTGGGAATTCTATCACCTATATGGTCCTCGGTACCAGCACTGTGTCTGTCTGGTCTTCTGTTTATAACCTTCTACTTCTTAACTTGGGGTAAGCTAGCTCTGATCTTGGTTGTTTAACCCCTTACATGCCATGGTCAGAATTAACTGCAGCATCTAAATGAATGACAGAGAGAAGGGGTCAATCACAGGGTGCCAATTGCTGCCAAAAATGGCCTATGGTTTTACAGTGCATGAGGGATAGGCTCAAAGGCATTATACATAGTAATACATTAGTGTATTACTATGTATTATAAAACCAATTAAGCGATTACATAGTGTAATCTCATAGTAGAATGAAGAAGAACAAAAAGTAAAAAATGGATGTTAAACAATAAAACAAAAAACTCCTGTTTTGTCAATAAAAAACTTTATTTTGTAAAAAAAAAGTATATAAAATAAGTATTACTGCATCTTTTATGCTTCTCTCTGTAAAATGATTGCGTTTTTAATCCATACGATAAACACTGGGAAAATAAATAAATAAAGTATAAAATATACCATGCAAGAATTTTAATAAAGTGTTATTCATACATTACCTTCCTGTCCATGTTGATGCAGAGCTCTCTACCCCTTTTCACTTCTCGGTCCTCATTCTGACACACAGAGGATTCTTGTACTATATTGTAAGTGAAAGGAGTGTTTGTAACGAGAACCCAGAGATGAAAAGGAGCAGATCCTTGGAAACGCCGCAGCAGTGGGGGACAAATAGGTTAGTTTTCCTTTTTGTTTTGCAGTCTGGCGCAATTTCAAATGAATTTTCTTTCACTGGACATCCCCTTTAAGTAGAAATAATTTTCTTTGGCACACTACACTGCAGGCATCTCTGTCAGCCTAATAGGAAACTGTGTTAAAAGTTACATGACGGTCCACAGCCATTGTCTTAATTGTGATCTACATGTGCAGTTAAAAGGGGATGTGTACAAAGTAGTATTTCTATGTTCCTCTGTTAGTGTTTAGTCATTTTGTAATTAGGAAACGGTTACTAGCTTTGCAGTTTAGGAAGCAAGGGGGGGCAGTGCTGATTGGCAAGCAACCAATCAGAAAACTGACAGATGCGAGGAGGGGCCAGAAGTTACTATAGTTAAAGAGGCTTGTCTCTAGTGTTTGAGCCGATTTTTATCGACAAAGTTTGAAATCGTGCAGTATGGTTTTTTAATGGTGATCGAAATTTCCCAGATCATGCCGATCATTAGGTTAAAATCTCGAGCATCTATCTATTATGGTCGTCGCCATTTGCTTGTTCGGCGCTTCCAGGTAATTTTCGGCAGAGCCAGCAAATGAGATGTACAGAAAGCGCAGGGTGAGATCGTGTGTGCGGACGATGACTGGGATGTGTATGGTTGCGATTGGCTGCGGAAAAATCACATGATCCAGCTCGTCTTAGAGACATAGAACAGCGTTTTCCTGTTTGTCAGCCTCAGTGTCTCTCAGCGTCTCATAGTGGATAGGACCTGCGCTCTGCCTGTGGCCAAACACGCTCATGCGGCTCTATGTAGTCATATTTCTTGCAGAGAGGAAACCTCTACCTATTAGCTGTGATTCCTTCCAATTTTTATTAGATTAGAGATTTTGAAGATTTATGAGTTAGCTAGAGAAATGTCTTGAGAGCTGGAATCTGACCACTGTAAATCACGGCGGTGGGAGAGAGGGGGGGGGCACCGGGCGAACACAGGACAAAGCTCATATCTATAAAGAAACATGGATAAGATTAACCAAGATCTTAGTGTTAGACATTGTAGTGGAATATCTTTGATTATTAACAGTTTGCTATTGTAAATATTTCCTGGGATATTGGGCGCCTGAACTTATATTGGATACACATCATTTGTTGTGTAACGTGCAGGGGGGTCGTCGCTTGTTAGCCTGCAAAAACTCACTTTTATTATCAGTTATTAATTTCATGATAGGTGTTCATTTTCAATTTTATCCAAGTTACACTGTCGACTGAGATATATATCTCCACCTTGCAGTTTAAATCTTACAACGTACATGCAATTATATTTGTAGTCAGCACAGGTGGGTTTGCGTTGCCAAAAATACCGTGTACTCGTACGAAAACATCACAGTTACGTGTTTTTCTACTTTTGCCGCACCCAGCATGTTCATTGACGCTGTGCATCTACGTAAATCTTAAAACAGAATTCTATATTCACCACCCCAGGTGAATTGAAGAGGTGCAAAAATACCGTTTATGCTATACCAAACCTACACAGTTACGTGTTTCGTTGACTTTTGCGCACCCCTCGCATTGTCAATTGACGCAGCATCTACGGTAAATCTTATAAAACAGCGCAATTGTCTCATATTTCACCCAGGTGATTGAAAGGTGCAAAAAATACCGTTTATTATATTTAAAACAAACAGTTACGTGTTTTTTGGACTTTTGCACACCCAAGCATATGTTCATTGCACAGTCATTCTACGTAAATCTTAAACAGCCATTCTATGTTCACCACATGTGAATTGAAAGGTGCAAAAAAATACCGTTTATTATATCCAAAACATAATCAGTTACGTGTTTCGCGCGACTTTTGAGCACACCCAGCATTGTTCATTCGACGCAGCATCTGACGTAAATCCTTAAAACAGCCAATTCTATATTCACCACAGGCCGCTTGATTTGAATGGTGCAAAAAAATATCCGTCTTTATTATATCAAACTAAAAGTTACGTGTTTTTTGCTTTTGATCATCACCCAGCATTGTTCATTGACGCAGGCATCTACGTAATATCTTAAAACAGCAAATTCTAATATTCACACAGGTGAATTGAAAGGTGCAAACAATATCGTTGATATATACCACAAACATAACAGTTACGTGTTTTTTGACTTTTTGAGACGCACCTCCAGCATTGTTTAGTTGCACAGACAATACTACGTAAATCTTTAAAACAGAATTCTTTATTGAACAACGGTGAATTGAAAGGTGCAAAAAAATTACCGATTTTATTATACAAAAACATAACATGTTAGACGTGTTTTATGTGACTTTTGCGCGCACCCAGCCACTGTTGTCATGTTGACGCAAGCATCTAGTAAGTCTTAAAACAGCAATTCTATATGCTCACCATAGGTGATTGAAGAAGGTGACAAACAAATACACGCGCTATTATATCAGAAGACATAACAGTTAAAGTGTTTTTTGACCTTTTGCGCACCCCAGCCTTTGTTCATTGACGCAGCATCCACGTAAATCTTTAAAACAGCACATTTATATTCACCCACAGGTGAATTGAAAGGTTCTGTGAGACTTTTATAACTAAGTGTGTTATATCTTGACCTTCTGTTGCCTAGATCGTAGGACAACGTAATACCTTTTGACTGTTTTGGAATGTTAATTTCTAGGCTTGCTCCAGCCTTATTTGAGGTGTACTTAATGAAGGTGTTGTTGCTCTCCCATAGACTTTAATGGTAATCGTACATAATCGTTGACTCACTATCCGATAAAACCTTTTCAGATAGCGGCCCGACTATCGACTATCGCTCGATCCTGATAGCAACAGCAATCGCTCAAACTAGTTGTCTCATCTCATGTTTCATAGGAGCATGATTGAAAATAATGATTTTTCTGCTTTGCCCTCCGTCACTTCCTGTCAAGATGTCTGTAATTCGCATATGAGGCTTCATGTATTCAGACTTCTCTGTTTATTATGTTTAGTAGCTTAGATTAGCTTAAATTAACCTTTCACCAGGACAGGAAAGCTTCTGAGATTATTGAAAACAGTAGAGGTAATTACTGTTTTTTGTCTCGAATGATCCAGGATAAACACACAGTCTCCCACATTGCCAGCCTAGACCTGTGTGATGACATCACTCCCTGCTATCAGATAGAACAAACTGCAGGGGAGAAGGAGTACACAGGTTGGTCACTTGGGAAACTATGAAGCCCTCAGAAGGTGATAAAATCATTTGTAGCTCTTTAACAAAAAAAGATGAGCAAAGCAATATATTTGGAAAACGTCTTCCTTTAGTGTTCCCTACATTTTGAAAGCTATTCTTTGTAGTGAGACAACCCCTTTAAATTGAAAGCCTGTCAGCTCTGCACTCAACTTAATTCCAGTTCCAAGTACAGTACTGAATGTGCTGTGCATATAGTTCCTGTTGTGAGCAGCAGATAAGAGGAACCCAGTCTATCAGCTGGCAATAAACATGGCAGGCTAAACGAAGTACAGCCATATTGACAGTTACATCTGAAGAGCCAACTAGAGAAATAATTGAGGAGAAAGGGGCACAGAGAGAACAGGTACCCCAATGGAAGGACCAAGTAGAGAATATCCGGCGACACAAGGCACCAGCAACTTCCACACCTGGACTGGGACAGGGGTCAGCGCGAGTGCCAGCATCTTGCACAGCTGGACTGGGTCGGAAAAAAGTGAAGTTGTCAGGAGTGTCACTTGAAGAAAGGAATGTGTGAGATGTGCTAAAGTGACAGGTGCCTTGCCTATATATCTGTAATGTGCAATTATTTCCACACCGTAGCTTATTTGTACTTTTTAACCCCTTAAGGACCCAGCTGTTTTGACTACTTCCTGACATCAGCAGCCTTGTATTTTTGAAGAATCTGACATGTGTCAATTTATGTGAGAATAAACTTTTTGACCTGACTTTTAACCTAATACGCATGAGAGTTCCAGAGATTGTTTGTAATGTCTATCCCTCACTCCCCCTTGATACATTGTGCTTTAAGTAATAGTAAACGAAATTGTTAATCCAAACGAATCCTTGTTTGTTTGTGAAATATCAAAAATGTTTCATTGAAAATTTGGAAACATTTGTGACTTTTGAAGTTGCAAATATTTCTGCGATGCAAGACAGATGTAATTATCTTTCACCACAAACATGTCTTATAAAGACTAGATGTAACATTGTCCACTATAGAGTTGGCATCATTTCTTTAAATGTGACTTTTTTTTTTTTTTTACGACAGTTAGAACGGGCTTAGCAAATTTAGTAGTATTTCTCGCACATTTTCAATGTGAAAATGTTGCAATATACGCATTCTGTTTTTAGAGGAACCACGTCCAGTTTAACGGGGCTTTGAGGGTGCCTGCATGATTAGATACCCCATAAGTACGCCATCTGAGAATACTAGGACCATTAACGTATTTACAACACATATTTAGGAAGTTTGATAACCCTTTAGCTTATTTCACAGTATAAGTACGGCAAAGTAGGAGGTGAACATTTGCGAAAAATTTCACCTTTTTTTGCGATTGTTCAATATTATCCATTTTCACTGGAATACGGTAAATGTTGACAGAAGGTCAAATGCAAACTTCTCATAATCAAATTACCCAGGTCACTGACGTTTGTTAGCTGATATACATAGTGTCGCGCTCCTGTGCATTATTATGGCTCTACCATAAGCCCACAGAATAGAGGAGTACACTACTATACTCTGGGGTGCTCATAGAGTTCAATGTAGTCGATTTTATGTAGGCGCCATTTCAGGTTTGTTTGTCTCTTGGGGGGGGGGGGGGACGGAGACACCTAAGGTGCTTAAAGCTTATCAAACACCCAGTGAATAAAGACCGGCTTATTGGATAAAACATGATCACCCCTTAAGGAATATTAGACAAGAGAGTGGCAGTTGAGCCTATATAGACCCACAGGTGATCACACAATTTTTTTTGAGCATAAGGCGGTGAAAATTTAAAAAAAGTTTTTTTTTCCAATAATCTGCAATTTTAACTTATGAAATTTTCATATTATACAAGGAACTACCTGGAAAAAAGAATCCTTAAGAGCTTGTAAGCAATTTCTTCGCAAGTTCGGCCATGTACCCTTACATGTGGGTGTAAAATAATGGCTGTTTGGCCGCATGGCGTGCATTCTCGCTCAAGGGGGGGGAGGGAGCGCTATTGGCTTTTAGGCAACGCTGATTTTGGTGGGGGGGGCATGTCGATTTGCAGATAGCCCCTCCAAAGTAGCAGAACAGGCAAACCTTCCAGAAGTCGCCCACAATTTTGGATCAAGCCCATCAGGGTTCTCATCTAGGGATGGATTCTGCATTTTAGGCACACAGGTGTTCGATAGTTTTTTAGCATTGGGCAATGAAAATGTGGGGGGAACGCAGTTCGGTCATTGTTTTTTGAGTTTTTATTTTTACAGACATTCGCGTTGCAGTGTAAATGATTGTGATAACTTTACTATGGGGGTCGGTTACAATACAATGTATAGATATTTATTAGCTTTTTTATGTTTTATTACTTTTACACAGTAGGAAATAACGTCTATAAAAAATGGCGTTTTCTATGATGTCTATTCTTGACAGCCATAAACTTTTATTATTTTGATGTGTGCAGAGCTGGTATGCGGCTTGTTTTTTTCGCAGGGGTGGGAAGTTGAAGTTTTTAATGGTACATTATGCGAGTGAATATGATGCCTATTGTTCACTTTTTATTATGAATTTCTGTGGAGATATTTTTGAACAAAATACATCTTGGTAGCTCCTGTTTTTTATTTTTATTTTTTATACGGGTCCACTGTACGGTATATATGACAATGGTAGCTTTAATCAGAGGTTCAATACGATTACTCCGATACCCCACATTTGTATATTTTTTTATTGTTTTTACTGTTTTATACATGCAATAAAAACACTTTTTCAACCAGGAGAAAATCGTTTTTGCATCGCCATTAGGTCTCGCAGAGCCATAAACTTTTTAAATTTTTCTGCCTTGAAGCCTGTGTAGGTACTTGTTTTTTGCGAGATGAGTTTGGACATGTGTTTTATTTAGTGATCATTTTGTTGGGGGGACAAGGGCTTTTCTGATCGCTTTAAATCCATTTTGGTGGGAAGACCAAAGGTGAATAGAAAATACTGCAATCTAGGAAGAGTGTTATTTTATTTTTATTTTAGAACAGGGCTTACCAGTGCAGTATACGTGATAAGTTAGCTTTACTCTTTGGGTCGTACGATTTATGGCGATACCCACATAGATTTATATGTAGTTTTTATATGTTGAAGCACTTTAAAAAAATAAGAAAAATAGTTTTTAGTGTGTTAAAACGATATTTATGCATTCCGCTATCTTCGTAGGGCTATACATTTTTTTATTTTGTTCGTTTACAGAGTGTGTATATAGGACTTTCTTTTTGCGGATGAAACTGACGTTTTAATTGCGTACAACTTGGTCGTTTACTAGGAGTTTTTGATCGCTTTGTTATTCATTTTATGTGCTGCGGGATGCTAACAATAATCTTACTTTACTGTGGATTGTTTTTTGATTTTTTTTTACGGACGTTCACCGTACGGGTTAATTAACATGAACAGATTTATAGGGCTGGTCGCTTACGCATGTGGGATACCAAAAGTATGGTACTTTATTATTTTGATCTTTTTTGGGGCGATTGGACTTTGTAAAGGGGAAGAGAAAGGGCGGTGTCACGTATTTTTAGTTTTATTTTTCGTGTTGCTGTTTTACTTGTTTTTCACTTTTTTACTTTTTTTCACTTTTCTCTGTTATTTGATCTTTACATTTCCCCACTACGGGGATTTGGAATTGAGCACGATCTTTAGATCTCTCATTTCAGTAGTAATCAGTTAATAGCTTGTTGCTGTGACTGGTTCCTAGCAGCTGTCGTCAGATTGCGAGACATGCCCAAGGGCCACGGCGTGCACCGTGACGTCACAGAAGACCCGAAGGCTTTCTGTGCCCTCACCGTGCTGTCCTGTCAGAGGGCGGGCCAGCTGCACGGAGATCGCCCGATCCTGTGCGCTGCTGCCGGGTGAAGAGAGCAGGAGGTGCGATCTCCTCCTGCGTCTCTCTTAGTTATTGCGACCCGATCGGGGTTGCGATAATCTAAGGGTAAGGGTTAACCAGCCCCACACCCTTTCTCCGCACACAGGAGCATCGATCCGGGGCTCGGGGCTGAAGCTTGCGGGATGTCAGCTGTAATCATACAGCTGGACACCCGGAGCCGATCGCGCGGAATTTGCTTTTAGAGGGATCGCGCGATACTCAGGCAGGTACTCCAATACAACTCCAGCGTGCGTGACTAACCCACACCAAAACTGATCTGTACGTAGGGATATGCCAAAGTGAGGTCATTAAGGGTTAATTGTCCGCTTCCAATGAAATAGCTCTGCTATATGAAGGCTAGCAACCCTTGTTTAGACAGTCATGTATAGATGGACAGCTTAATTTAGTTTCAAAAAGTATCAACATTTACTTAAAAGTCCAATAATACAAGACTCAAAAAAGGTAACAGCTTGTTACTTGAGTTTAGTGTGATGCAAACCAGTCACACTCCATAATCGGATGTCGGCAGAAGAACAGAATCAAAGACGCACTTTTCATGGTGGAAGTGATCTTCGACCGCATTGCCTGGCTCACCTCCAGCTGGAGTGCAACGGATTCTGACAGGCGGGGTTGGACGCAGAGTTCCCAGTGACTGTGTAGTAAAGCCTGAATTTACCCCCAGAGCTGCAGTTGTCTGTTGTCAGCTATTCTATCGCTGGTGCACCACACCACTGTCACTACTACACTTATCATCCACTCACACCCTGTGTTGTTTTTCATTCCCACAAAGCAAAGTCTACTGTACAGGTTGGCGCTCAGAAAGCTGTAAACTAACTGTGCATGAGAATGCGAAGGGTGGTGCTTGCGGCTATCCCTCTAACTCACTCCAATGGTAATTCTGAATATAGCTTAGTGTGTGTTCTTGTCTATACTCATGGGGAAGGAGGGCTCCCTTTAGAAGTGAATGAGGAGGATGCCCGCAAGCGCCACCATCCTAATTCTCATGCATGGTCAGCTTGCAGCTAGCTGAAAGCCAACCAGTGCAGTAGACTCAGTAAACTTTGCTTCGTGTAAACACCTTTTTAAGTATTATAAACGACATTAGTAGGTGAGGGTCATTGGCAGATTCTGAATTATGTTCCATGAGTTTCAAGTAACCCTTCTATATGAACTTATTTAGTTTAATGCATTTGTGTCTGCATCTGCTTCAATCTCAGTTCTAAAAAAATGCAGAAATGTAAGAGAGATTACTATATAAACAAACATGGAATAACTAAGAAGAGAAAAATATTGTATGGTGCAAATAATAAATTGTGCCAGTTACATTGAAATGAGATCAGGTTGAGCTGATGCTTATTAACTAGTTTCTTGCGAGCCAAAACCGCTTTCTCGCATCTTCTTGTTGTATTGTCCATGGGCTTCATTTCTGCTCCTTATTCGGATGTACTTTCCTGCTCAATACTGCAATTTTCTTATTCAGCACATTGGAAATCTCTAACTGTTGAAGCATATTGTTACTTATTTTTTACGCAGCCTTCTTTTCACACTGAATACTGTGACAGGCAAAAGTTATAAAATGACTTATGAATATTGGCACTGACCAATGCCAAGAGGATTAGAATGACTCTTACTGCATCCACATTCCATTTGTGAAGCTCCATTATTAGTCATTGCTGGACTTCTTCCCATGTTCACCTCTCCGGCTTATTTATAAAACTGGCAATTTTTTTTGTCTTATCACTTAAATGTGTCAGGTATATATTATGTTCTGCTGCTTTTTACACTATTTCTCTTCTTTATATCAATATAAGAATAGGAAATATTACATGCACAGGTATAAATTCACCATTGCTATATAATGAGCGTGACTTATAATATCACAGCACAGACAAAAATATTGCTTAAACTTCTAGAACATTGCTGGCAAAGGTGAAATGTTTGTTTTTATGTGAAAAAAATATTCATTTTATGGTTTTCTTTTAAGTCCTCTTGTGACACTTTTATTGCTGCAGCATTTCCTTATCTAAAAGGTACCTACAGTAAGCAGTGTGACTGTCCACCCTTAGCTTTCCCCTTAAGTTGGTTAAAGGAAACCTGTCACCTAGTTTATGCCCCCCTTGCTGAGGACAGCACAATCTAGGGTCAGACATGCTGTTTCCAGCGCTCTGTCCCTTTATTCTGTAAGATTCTGTATTTTTAGAGTATTTAATGCTCAAATCTACAGTTTTCAGCCAGAAAAGAGTCATGAAAAGAGTCAGTTTATTGCATGCCCCGTCCACCTGAGGCTAGCCCCGCCCACCTCAACTGATAAACCTATTACTTTGAATAGGTAGAACATGTGAATAACTGCCAGGTAGGTGGGGCTACCCTTTGGTGGGCGTGGCTAACACCTGCTCATGAATAAGATTTGAGCATTAAATGATCTAAAACTACAGCATCTTACAGAATAAAGGACACAGCGCTGGAAACAGCAGGTCTGTCACTAGCTTGTACTGTCCTCAGCAAGGGGGCCATAACCTTTGTTACAGGTTCCCTTTAAAAGGAACCTTTCAGCATTTAAGGGTAAAACATCTAGTGAGGTTGGGCCTTATGCAAGGAGAAGCCGCTCCGGCTTCAAGAGATAAGTCCGATGTGCGGCTTATTTCTGGCCCTTCAGTTAAACTGACAGCTCTCTCTTTATAAGCAAACATATTAATTTTGGTGAAGGGATGGGGAGAAGCTGCACACTGGACTCAGTCAGACGTCTTTTGTTGTTATACCCTGAAATGTTACAGCAATTAAGGGTAAAATCCAGATGGTTGTGATCAGTTATCCTGCAGCCATTTCATACTGTCAGTCATTTGGGCAGCATAAAGTAGCCAACAGGTTCTCTTTTAAGGTAATTAATCTGATTTAGGACAAAACATTTTCCAATATCGTATTAGGTATTAGAATTAATGGAGAAGAACCCCAATCTACCACCAGAAAAGATTACTCTGAAGAGCATGTCTTCTTAGAGGAGTTGTCGTAAGGCACTCTGTAATACTTTATCCTATAGTATTGATTGATAGTGTTGCACTTTGGATTCGGCTGGTTTGATCTGATCTGAAGTTTGCTGGGTGTAATAACCAGTTTAATGGTGCATTGCGGAGGCAATCAGAAGCTTTTATAAAGATATATTGAATGTTCAAGGTTAATTTTAAAATGTTAGTGGCCCTCAGTCTTTTGCATTTCTTAGGGCGACATGCATGAATCCCGCCGGGTCGAGGCGCCGTTTTCCTCCAGTTTCCCGGCGGAATCTGCGCCTGATTTATGTCGGGGACGGGCCGCGCTCATACATATCATGAAAAGTCCGCCGCGACTCGCCAGTGTGTTAGGCGAAGTGCGGCGCTGCGTCTGAGATTGTCCGCCGGAGGTAGTGCGATCATACATGCGGGGAAAAGGCCGCCGCGCCTCGCCAGTGCGTGGGGCACAGTGCGGGGAGATGGGCGCTGTGCGGCGCTGCGCCGAAGATTCGCCGTCCGAGGAAGTGCACTCGTACATGCGGGGAAAAGTTCCCTGCACCTCGCCAGTGTGTGGGGCACAGTGCGGGGACATGGGCGCAGTGCGGGGACATGGGCGCAGTGCGGGGCTGCGCCGAAAATCTGTTCCGATGCGAGACAGGCTGGAGCGGCGAGAAATCATTCCACATGTCGGTGCGGAGTATAAATCCAAAATCGCCTTTATAAAGGCGTTCTACATTCTCAGGAAAAGAGCTGAAACCAAAAAAATAAAAAATACATAAAACAAAATCACTTTCCAATATCCTAATTCAAGAATTAGGATATTGGAAATGGCCGGGAAATACAGTCATTCAAATTCGAAACCCATTCTCATTGGTCGCCAGAAACCAGCCAATCAGAATAGGAGCGACACTGAATATTAAAACCTATGGGCAGGATTGACCAATCAGAATCCACGGGGGACTGTTCAAAATACAGTAAAAATGCTTAAAACAGTGATTGGCTGAGATAACGGGGGCTTGGCTATCTCAGCCAATCAGAATGGAGCGACAAAGTCCCATTCTAGACTTGGAGGTTTGGGACCAATCAGAATACGAGCGACAAAGTCCCATTCTAGCCTATGGGGAAGTTTACACCAATCAGAATCCAGGGCGGGATAATTCAAAATGCAGTAAAAATTTTGGGAAAAAGAGCTGATTGGCTGAGCTAGCGGGGTTCGGCTAGCTCAGCCAATCAGAGCGCGAGCTACTTCTCCCATTATACTCTATGGAGAAATGAGCGCACTCAAATCTCGCCGCTCGCGCCGCGCGGCATGAAGTATAATCAACAAATTATTTTTATTACAGTGTAAAACATTCTAAAGATAAAGACCAGAACACTTCTTGAAAAATAAAGCAGTTAAAACCCGAACAAAGTTCGTCGCCGAACCGGGCTACATAGGGAAAAATTGCCATAGAGCGATGGAGAAAATGGAACCAATATATTCAAAGGGGCGGGAAGTTCAAAATACAGAAAAAAAAACAGCTGATTGGTGAAGCAGCGAGGGCTCTCCAGCTAGCCAATCAGAGCGCGAGCTGCTTCCATAATTCTATGGGGACCCCGAAATTAAAAGAGGCCCCGTAATTTGGAACCAATGGGAGAGCGAGCGACGTCCTATGGGTTTTCTAATGCAATTGGTATAAAAGTGTACATGGCTGAAATCAAATTATAAACACTACAGACTGCATTTTGAATTATCCCCCCCTGGATTCTGATTGGTGTAAACTTCCCATAGGCTAGAATGGGACTTTGTCGCTCGTATTTCTGATTGGTCTAAATTCTCCATAGCCTAGAATGGGACTTTGTCGCTCCTATTCTGATTGGCTGAGCTAGCCGAGGACCCCGCTAGCTCAGCCAATCAGCTTTTTCAGCATTTTTTACTGTATTTGAATTATCCCGCCGGGGATTTTGATTTGGGAAATTCTTCCCCATTTGTTTTAATGGTTCACTGTCGCTCCCATTCTGATTGGCCCGGTTTCTGCCCCACCATGAGAATAGGTTTCAGATTTTGAATTACTGTCTTTCCGGCAATTTGCAATATCATATTTGTTGATATTGCGCCGTTCTAGAGTTTTGGAAAAGTGATGTTTTTTTTTTATTAATGTGTATTTTTTACGTGCACCTCTCTTTGACACTGTTTTCCGCCTTTATAAAGGCGATTTTTTCAAATTTATAATTCCCCGTGCACGGAGCGGACGCTCCAGATTTCTGTCCCCGATCTTCGATACTTTCCTTGCATGTTCCGTTCTTGCTTCACTTCGCCTCCGCCGGAGCATTTCGACCAAGTCTGCTTGTCGGAGCGGAAGCACCGAGATTTCTGTCGCGATCTTCGATCCGCTTCCTGCATGTTCGGATCCTGCTTCACTTCGCCGCCGCCGGGGATTTAGACCAAAAAAAACCTGGTCTGCTTGTCGGAGCTGCCGAGCGCCGCGATTTGGCGAGCCGCGATGGTACATTTCCTCGGACTATTACGAGCGCGCCGCGCCCCGCCCCGGAACGCCTACACGCGCCCCACCGCGCCCACTGCCCACCCTTCCCCGCCCTTCAAAGCGGACCGCAGCCGAAAGGCCGAACGTGGGTCCGACGCGGGATTCGGGCTGGGAGGCGCGGTGTAGGCCAGAAAACAGGCGTAAAGCCCGTTCATACATGTCGCCCTTAGTCTTTTTGGGGGCACACAGGTACCTTTGACATGATCTTTGGTGGCACACTGTTAGAGGGGACTCTCCCTTTCCCTCTACATGTAGTTACCGTGTGTCAACCAATTTCTCTCTCCTCTGTTCTGCTGTAGCTTCAACTGCATGTGTGCCTGATGAGAATAACCCTTTTACAATGGGAAACCCTGCTTGAAAAAATTACCTTGCCAAAAGAGGAACTTTTTGTCAGTTTTTCTTTGTTTTTTCTTAGTTTTGGACTTCCTAAGCAAAAATAGAAACAAATATATGGCAATGCCAAACATGTAGGGTTTCCATTATGTTTTGGTACCGTAAAAAATTTCCAAACATTTTCTATTTTTGAAATTTGCGCCACGGCGCCATTTTGTGCGACCAATAACTTTTTTGTAATACCTCCTCCGGACGTCAGTGAGGGGGAATTTTTTGCGGGCTGAAGTATACTTTTTATCGCTAGCAGTTTGGAATGCATGCGACTTTTTTGATCATTTTTATTCCATTTTTTGAGTGACGTAAAATAACCAAAAAACGCAATTTTGGTGTTTGGAATTTTTTTTCTTCTACGGTGTTCAGCGTACGGGATAACTGATGTTATATTTTTATAGATCGGACTTTTTCGGACGCAGCGATACCAAATATGTGTAACTTTTTTATTATTTTAATTATTTTATTTGTAAAATGGGGAAAGGTGGGTGATTTGAACTTTTAATATTTTTTTTTTTGTACTTTAAAACTTTTTTTTTTTCACTGTAAAATTTAGTCCCCCTATGGTGCTTGACCACTAGGGGGCGCGATTGTTAATGCAGCCTAATGCATTGCATAGACCATGCATTAGGGTGTACAAAGATGGTGGTTTCCCCACTTCCTGTCTACAGCCGGAAGTGGGACAAACCAGGAAATGTAAGTGACGGGAGCCGTCACAGGGCTCTCCACTGCCGTGTCCGGTCGTCAGATGCCGATGACCGTAACGATCTTTCAGTCAGACGCCGCGGTATCTGACGGGTTAAACAGCGCCAGCGGGTGGAGCCACCCGCCAGCGTTGTTACTGCCGGGTATTAGCGGCAATCAGCCACTAACACCCGGCGGCTGTGCGGGGGGGTCGTGGAGCGAGCCCCCTGCAAAGCCCCTTAGCGGCCCTGGGACGTACTTATACGTCCAGGGTCGTTAAGGGGTTAAAAGAAACTGTGTTTTTCAACGCCAAAGAAGAAATTTTGCCTGTAGCATAATTTATATACGAAGGTTAATTAAGCCTGTTTGTGCTTTTATATTCAGTAAAATACACAGTGTTTTTAAATGGTACATACAAGTAAATTTTTCCTGCCCATTTGTGGAGCACAATTTATATCCAAAGGTTACCCAAGCTTGTTAGTGGGTTCATTTGGAGTCAAATAGAGGGTGTGCAATTATCATATACAGATATCTTCATTAAACCGAGTCTGTACATTTTTGAACAAACGGTATGTTAGATAGAGAGGTGGCAGGCTCTTCACCTGCGAGGGGCAGTGACACAAACATTCATGGAGCAGGCACAAGTCGCAGCACAGTAAGGGGATGTTGCAGCAGTGGTCATTCGGTGAGGCCAGAACTGCCGGTGATATCTAGCAGCCGTGTGTTGACCAGCAACCCAAGCGTTCTTGATTGGTTGACTAGATCATCCACTTCCTCCCAGATGACAACTGACAACCCCAGCCAAGAGTCGGTGGGAATGTCAGAAACAACCCTTAGTTGGCATGGCCCATGAGCGGGTCAGCGGCTCTCACCTGTCCTCCACCCGCCACTGTCCCATCCGGTTCCCTCAGCCAGAGATCTACTATGTGGTCTGGGCTCAGCGCCACTATATAGCGAGGATGAACAATTTGAGGAGGGCAGTCAGCAGCTACTTGGCAGCAAAGAAATGGGGCCAATATCTCCTGCTTCTTGCAGTAGGCGGCAAAGTATAGATGTGGAGAGTGGCATGGGAGGACATGATGTGTTATGTCAGCCTCTGCATACCAAGACCATTGAGGAGGACGGCAGTGAAGATCAAACAATAATCGATGATGATGTAGCCGACCGCACTTGGGAGCCAGGTGAATCAAGGGCTTCATCATCGTCAGGAGAAGAGGGCGTCAGCTTGCGCATCAGGCAGTGGCGCAGCCAGCAAGTGGGTAGTGTGACCGTGAGTCAGCAGGGTAGCAGCAGTGCGAGGTCGGGAGCCAAGCGGCCACGGGCTAGAATACCCGCTTTGCAGGTCCAAGAAAGTAGCGGCACAGGGGCTCACCAAGGCAGCGGTGGTAGTAGTCACTCAGTGCGGAGCGTTGGCGGTAAAATCAGATACTCCGTGGTGTGGCCGTTCTTTGCTAAGACACTGGAGGAGCCGGATATGGGTTTATGTATAATCTGTGGGGAGAAAGTGAAGCGTGGTCAGGGAGCTAACGTTGGCACCACGGCCCTGCGTCAACACATGCAGCGTTACCATCCGGTGGCCTGGGAAAAACGTGGCTCAGATGTGGTGGTCCATACCGCAGCAGCAGCAGCGCCCAGTGGCACGCATGCCATTCCAGCCAGTCAAGGCTCCACCACCTCTGCAGTAGGGATCTGTTTCTCTTTGCCATCACCTCCCGGTCCAGATGCTCCTGCTCCTCGCTACTCATGGCGCCAGCAGTCGTTCAACGAGGCGATTGCAAAGAGACAACAGTATGCATCCAACTATACTAAGGTGCAGAAGCTGACCGTGTTCCTGTCCAAGTTGTTGGTACTGCAGTCCCTCCCTTTCCAAATGGTGGACTCTGCACCGTTCAGAGAATTAATGGCCTGTGCCGAGCCGAGGTGGAGAGTTACAAGCCATAATTTCTTTTCCAAAAAGGCAGTACCAGCCCTTCACATATATGTAGAACAGAAGGTGGGCCAGTCCTTGAGCTTATCGGTTTGTTCAAACGTGCACCGCAGCGCGGACTTGTGGAGCTGTAACTATGGACAGGGCCAGTACATGTTCTTTACGGCCCACTGGGTGAAAGTGTTTCCTGCCCGGCCACACCAACAACTTGGACAGAAGACGCCACTTTCTCCTCCACGTTGTCAAACTTCTGCTTCTGCGCCAATGTGCGCCTCCTCCTCCACCACCACCACCATCTCAGCCTCCACAAGTACTGCTCCATCATACCACATGTGTAGGGCACAGCGGTGTCATGCAGTTCTAGACCTGGCTTGCCTCGGCGAACGAAGTCAATCAGGGGAAGAACTGCTCCGCGTCATGCAGCCAGAAATCATTGTGTGGCTTTCTCCGCGTCAACTGCAAATCGGAACCATGGTGACGGACAATGGGAGGAACATGATGTCCGCGCTACACCAAGGAGGGATGGTCCATGCGCCCTGCATGACGCACGTGTTCAATCTGGTTGTGAAAGGGTTCCTTAAGTCTTCCACCGATCTTCAGAAGATTCAGAAATGACTAGGAAACTGTACATGCACGTCATCCATTCCTACAAAGCCAGGCACACCCTCCTTGAGTTGCAGTGGCAGAACAGACTCCCCTAACACACGCTGATATGCGATGTTTCAACCTGTTGGAATTCCAGCCTGCACATGTTGGACCGACTGTGTGAACAGAGAAAGGCCATTAACGATTTTTTGATGATCCAGGCGAACAAGAGTACTCCCCTGTGTAACTTTGATGTCAGCCAGTGGCAGCTCATGCGTGACACCTGCTGTTTGCTAAGGCCATCTGAGGAGGCCACGTTACTTGTCAGTCACCAGGACTACGGGGTGAATAACGTCATTCCACTGCTTCATGTCCTGGAACAGATGCTGAAAAATCTGTCTGGGCAGGGGACTGGAGACGTGGCGACTACATCTCGCGGCCACATGAGTCCGGTGGAGACTGAACTGGAGGAGGAGGAGGAGGACATTGGAGCACAAGCATTGTTTGGTGAAATGAGTGATTTTTCTACCCAGATGACAGGAGAAGAGGAGCAGGAGCAGCTGGAGGAGGTAGATGGAGATGAGGAAGATGAGGCATATGACCCACAAGCACGGTGGCAGTATATAGTGGAGATGGAGGTAGGGAGTCCCTCGGAGTCACTTGTGCAGATGGCCCGCAGCATGCTGATTTGCCTGACTAGTGACAGCCAAATAGTCACCATCCGGCAGAGGGATGACTTCTTGCTCTCCACCCTATTGTACCCTCGCTACCGGTCCAAAATGGGAGCCTTTTTCCCAGCTGCTGAGAGGGAGGACAAACTCAAATACTATAGAGAAATCCTCCGTAGTCAGTTTGCCGCTGCCATTGTGCAGCATCATCCCTCCTCTGACAGGACTGACCGGGGGGTTTCTCAGCGCTCACGTACCACTGCCGTGGCTGCAGTGGTAAGGTGGGGGGGTAGGAGCAGTACCAGCTCCATCAGCAGCAACCTAAGTCTGGAGTCGCTGATGAGCAGCTGCCTTCACCCGCCTAGTGAGGAGGGCACTCACAAGCAGGAGCAGACCCTGAACCAACAGGTGGTGGCCTACTTGGACAGCACTGCCACCCCAGTTAGAAGATCTGCTGGACTACTGGGCAGCCAAAACTGGATGTGTGGCCGCAACTTGCCGAGTTTGCAGTGGAGAAGCTGTCCTGCCCGGCCAGTAGTGTGGCATCAGAGCAGGTGTTCAGTGCGGCGGGAGCCATCATTACCCAAGGAGAACCCGCTTGTCCATGGGAAGTGTGGAATGACTGACCTTTGTCAAGATGAATCAGGCGTGGATCGGCCAGGTTTTTCACACACCAATGCCTTAGGCGTTAGATTACATCAGCCATGACGCCTCACCAAAACTTTGAAAAATTAGTCTGGATTCAAACTACCTGCCTCAGCCACTATTCGGATGCCGCCACCCGCCTGATGCCACACATCTGCTGCCAGTTTCTCCATCTTCCTACCACCATCTTTAACAGGGACTGGTATTTCCACCCACCTCTACACTCTATCATTGTGCCACTCTATGACCTCATGCTGTTGCTGTTGTTGCTTCTGTGGTCACCTCCACACTGTGTCATTGTGCCACTCTCTGACCTCATGCTGTTGCTCCTGCCGTCACTTCCACTCTCTATCATTGTTCTACTCTGTGGCCTACTCCTGTTTTTGCTACCTCCAGAATTTGTCATTGTGCCACTGTCTGACCTCATGCTGCTGCGGTGGCTGCTGCTGTGACCTACACACTCTGTCATTCTGCCACTGTCTTACATACTGCTGCTGCTGTGGGTGCTGCAGTGACCTACACACTCTGTCATTGTGCCACTGTCTGACCTCATGCTGCTGCTGTTCCTCCTGCCGTGACCTCCACACTCTGTCATTGTGCCACTGTTTGACCTCATGCTGCTGCTGCTGTTGATGCCGTGACCTCCACACTTTGTCATTCTGCCACTGTCTGACCTTATGCTGCTTCTGTGGCTGCTGCCGTGACCTACTAACTCTGTCATTGTGCCAAGATCTGACCTCATGCTGCTGCTGTGGCTGCTGCCGTGACCTCCAAACTCTGTCATTGTGCCACTCTGTGGCCTACTCCTGTTAGTGCCACCTCCAGAATGTCATTGTGCCACTCTCTGACCTCATGCTGCTGCTGTGGCTTCCGCCGTCACCTCCACTCTCTGTCATTGTGCCACTGTCTGACCTAATGCTGCTGCTGTTGATGCCGTGACCTACACACTGTGTCATTGTGCCACTCTCTGACCTCATGCTGCTGCTGTGGCTGCTGCTGTGCCCTCCACACTCTGTCATTATGCCACTGTCTGACCTCATGCTGCTGCTGTTGCTCCTGCCGTGACCTTCACACTGTCATTGTGCCACTGTGTGGCCTACTCCCGTTGGTGCCACCTCCACACTGTCTGACCTCATGCTGCTGCTGTTGATGATGTTATCTCCACACTGTGTCATTGTGCCACTTTGTGGGCTCCTGATGTTGCTGCCACCTCTAGAATTTTTCATTGTGCCACTCCGTGGCCTACTCATGCTGCTGCCAAGTGACCGCTGTCTCACTGGAACACCCTGTGGTTTCCTAATGCTGTTTCCACCCTCACCACTCTATGACATTGACACTATGTTTAGTTTGCCCCTTCTGTTCACCTGACAGAAGGAATTGGAAGGATCAGGATTGTCTAGCCAAAAGCAGGAGTAGATACAGGACACAGAAGACATGCAAATATCCCATTTACTGGTCATCTCTGTTTTGGATCAACTCCTGTTTGTTTTTGGCCTTGGCAATACTGATGGATTATTGACCGATTGAAAGCGGACACTGACGGGGGGGCCTCTACATGTATCAGCGTTTAACAAAACAGGATCTGTCATATTTTGTGACGGTTTAAAGCTCTGGCTTCATGCAGTGACCCCTGCTGTGACGTCCCCTTACTGTGCTGCGATCTGTGGCGGCTCCAGTAACCTACTACTGTGTTCTTTGACGCTATGGTTGAATCTTAGCCCTCAGCCTATTTTTTTCCAGCTGGCACTGCCCTGTCTTTTTCAGGCTGCATTCCCGCTTCAGTTTTTGGTCAGTTTTGCCCCTGTAAGTCCCCTGGGAGTTTTAGAGTGAAGCAATTCTTATAGCGGCGGCAGTCATGTGCGTGTCATACTAAAACACAGCATTGTATGAAGACCAAACCAAGCTCCCTCTGCATATTTAAGCATGGCACTACGTTCTACAGCACCCTACAGGCTCCGTGCAGCCAGGAAATAGCTGTCTTTTAACGCGATTCGTCCCGAAATAATTCAGAACGAAACAGATTTTGTCAGAAAATTCGGCGAACTGAATTTTTGAGAAATTTGCCCACCCTAGGTGCTGCAATGCATATAAACAAGACAACTTTGAATAAAGACCAGTATGACTCCTGTCCAGATAGTGAGGATCTTCAGTGCAGAGGCGTAACTTAAAGCTCCTGGCCCCCAATGCAAAATCCCCCTACCATGTGCCATTTATAACACTGGTACTTTCATATGTGGCAGAGAAGCCTTTGGGCCCCCTCAGGCTCCTGGGACTGTTAGTGGCTTCTACCTCTGCACTCCCTATAGCTGCATCCTTGTTGCAGTGCATATGAATCAGAAAGCTCAGAAAGAAAATAGCTGCCCAGATAGTGAGGATTTGCAGTGTAAATGAACCAATCAATTCAGGAGGAACACATGTACAGTGTCAGAAAATTCCCAACATCACCATTTGGAAATCAAGACTTGAACAGTGACAGGCTATGTCAAGTAACCTCTACAGCCATTCAGAGCCATTTTGCCAGAGTCAGAAGACAATAGAAGACTGCTGATGAGGACCAGGAGGGGTGTTACCAATGTTACTATTGTGAACAAGGTAACAACTAGTCTCCTCATGGCCTGGCATGTAAAGACACCTGAATTTCTCACACTGTTATTTTGGAACTCCAACATAGGAAACCAGCCCCCAGAGCAGTGAAATTTCCTGGCCCACACTGGGTCATTAGGACAATGATAAGCAATCCTTACTGCTGTGCTATTACTCAGGCAGAGAGGAAGTAAGAGAGCAAAGCCAGGAAGTAAGATATATGCGGGAACGTAAAAAAATTAGATAAAAAAAAAACAACAACAATTAAAAAAGATGCATTAGTCACATATTGCTTATGAATATGTGTGTCACGTCAATGGGGGGTAGAGTGAGCCCTAACTGGAACCCAGCCCACTGTCCCTGCCTACTTGACGTGTTGCCCTAGGCAGCAGACACCAACTGGGCGACAGTCCCTATGTTGCTGAGGTGCTGGGGCCGTCAGGAGGAAGAAGGGTCAGACAGTCCGGGTCAATACAAAATCAGAAAACAGCGATGCCACAATATGGAACCCCAAATGAGAGCCTTAAAAAAAGAGGGGTCAAAAGGCACAAAATGGGGAGCAAGGTACAAAATCATGTGAGCGCAAGACAGGATTCAGTATACAAGCCAAGTGGTCGGTACACAGGTAAGCATAAAACAATTGACCAAAGCACAGTAATAAGGCAGCCTGAGGTATTCACAGGTTGACAGCTTCATAGCCTGAAGGAGAGTTTAAATGTGTTTCCCAGGATTCGCCCTGTAGATGATTGAGCGGCGTTCAGGTCCTACATTGGCTGGCTGCGACACACGCCCCCATGTTCCAGAGAGTGGTTTGCGGCCTCTGTCAACTCACACTGTTCAGAAGGAATGTGTCTTCAGGGTGGGTGGTCGCAATTCTGTTGCTGCCAGAATGTTGCTCCCTGCAGGGCTGAGCGCCCGCATAGCCTGACAAATATGTTAAAAAAAATTAAATTAAATTGATGGTAGTGTTTCTTTAACTACAAACTGACAGAGTTAGTGTCAGAAGTATATATGTATTTCTGTACAACAATGTTTATAACATGTCATTCATGGTTTTACAAAAGCTCTTAGGACTGTATGAAAACTAATCACATATTTTAACTTGGAAAAAAAATAAAAAAAAAAAACAAGATAAAAAAAAACCTGAAAGCTAAAAGTACTCCACTTATCGCTTATTCCAATATATTTATTTTTTTGCTCTTCAATGCGACTGAGAGCTATGTAAATTAATGGTATCTTTTTGTTTCCATGACTGTTTTTTTAAGATTATACAGACCTGCTGCATCTCATTGTATTGTAAATGGAGATAAACTGTACTGTAACTCATACAGACGAATGGTTGACTGGCAGAGCACATCCCAACAGCGGATCACTATGTTACGTTTTTTTGTAGCTTTGAGCATGAACATTATTGTCACGGATGCCCCTGCGACCCTCGTCCCGGGTCGCAGGCGCATCCGTGCCCCGACTCTGGGCGGCGCCCCGTTTCCACGCAGCATCGGGTCCGGGGGTCCGATCAATCCAGCTGCCCGGGGTACCCAGTGACTTACACGGGACTCGCTCCTGCCCCATCCCGTCGTAGGTCTATCGGCCGTCTCGGCAGTTCTGAGAATTATTAAAGGTGTCAGTGCGCGGTAATTGGCCTTTAACGGGCACTGTTTCTTATTTTAGGACCTGCTTCTTCCAGGTGGGACTTTGCCGGTCTTTTGTGTTCATTGCCTATTGGAAAGCTTTCCAGGAATTAGCCTTGTGCTCGCCTACCTTTCGATGTGTATTCACGAACCCTTTTGCTTAACGTTTATCGTCCCGAATCCTTGACGCTGCCTTGCCCTTCTGCCTGTTACCGTTCACGAACCACAGCCGCCTGACCTGACCTTCTTGGCCTTTGTGCCAGCGTAGCTATGGAGGCCATAGTTCGTCCGATCTGTATCCCGTCAGCCTACCTTGGCCGCCGCAGGCAAAGTCCCCGCCAGTGTTAAGTTGTGTCCTGGGTGGACTCCCGCCGCAGCATGTCTCATCTCCGCTTTGCTGGAGGGATCTGGTGAATACCGGGACCCACTTATGATTCCTCTCCTGGTGTGGGCTCTTTACGCCTTCGCCTGTGACAGGTGGTAGGTGCCAGAGGTTCCTTAACATATTTTCCCAGACGACGTTAACAGTAAGTATTTCGGCCATCAAGGTGACGTTTCTCCGCGCCAAATGAGCCTAGCTCGGGTCTACAGATTTGTTCACTCTCCGATCGATGGTTCATAGCACAATTCAGACAAACTAGTGATTCAAGTGCTAGACTTGAGCAGATAGTCACATGCAGCTTCTCTTGAGAAGGCAGCTTCTTCATCTCCATCTATTGAAGACAGCATAGATTACTTCTCATCACACGTCGCAGCGTTCAGAATTTGTGGAGCAATGTTGACTAGTGGCGGCTATGCAGTCCGGTTCCCTCAATGTTGGCACTAAGTTGCGACCTCACTGTAAGGTCTATTAGATGATTGTCCTTCCCTCGCCTTGGGCTCATGACCGACAAAGTTGTTCGACGGGGGAAGCCTCTCTAAGGGTTCCTGATAGGGGCTAAGATTCATTGTATCGACTCCATAGGATGCTCCTTCGCTTCAGATGATGGTTTTATACTTATAGGAATACACACTTTGGTCTAGTTTCCACTTCAGTAGAGATATAAGATTCTTCATATGTCGGTAAACATGTTTTTTCTTGTGTGGTAACATTAGTTTCCTCTCGGCTGAAAATAGACTACCTTGGCTGCATGAGGCACAGAATTGACTCCTATCCTGGGTAGCGAGGCGATTACAATGATAGTCACCCGACTCGTTAACACTCTAGCGGTGGTGACATTTTTACATGGATTCACGTAAGTGTCTTCGAAGAAGCCTATGCTCCTGAGCTTAGTCTCTGAAAATCGCCAGCACTTGTTGTATCCTGCAACATTACTCGGGGTATGCGCTCCTGTGGAGAATGAATCTCTACGCCGTTGCATGTTCCAGCACACGTGATAGATCTCGGAGAGTCTCGGGCTTCATCAGGGATTCGTTGGATAGCAGTGTTATAGGCATAGTTATGCTTTGTCTGCCAACTTGTTCAGGATGAAGGTTGATCTAACTCGAGCAGGCCAGAATTATAAGGATGCCCTTGACGCCCTGCAATTTGAGGGGGATCACATACGTTATTGCTTTATAGGCGTCAGTACTGAGGCAGGTCAATCTTCTAACTGTTGTAGTACTATAAACCTTCGTTGGTGATTGATATCCGATTTCACAGTGGGAGATCTGGGGGAGAGGCAAGCTTCCGCATGACAGACCTAAGATGAAGACGAATGTCCCTCACACACACGCTACGCCCTCCTGTCCCGTCCGTGCTACTTAGGTTGTTTCTACGGGCCTGCCAGCCCGCAATTACTTCTCCTCAGCTGAGCGGTACTGCTCGCTAGTTAGATTAAGTACATACAGAAGCAAGTGGTTGGCCCTTAGTAACAATGATTAAGGGATTTATTGAGACTCAACTGCACAGTCGTGACTCCCGGCTGGGAACCATTGACACTTCTAACGGGTGCGTAATAGTAAAAACCACTAATGGATCTCTTGACCGGTTTGAATGGGCAGCTCGCATCGTAGAACATCTCACTCAGGTGTGGTTAACATTGTGTCGTCAATTAGCTTCCCCCGTTCATTGTCTGCAGTTTACCCTTGTATTCTAGCCGGTATAGTGGAGAGTGGAGTCGTATCAGCGCGTAACCTATGGATACGTGGGGATAAGGCGTTCCCGCATAATACTGCTAGGTTGTGCAATATTGCTAGCCCCTCTCCTCGTAATACATCTTTGAACACAATAATAACTGTCCTGGTCAGAAAGGAGGAGGAATCGCCGTAGGGAAAACCCACTTATATGATTCGAGGCCTTCCTGTGTACATCCGGATCTTAGAGATGGGAACTTCCTTAGGAGATGCTGTGGTCGTCTCAACACCATCTTCAGTGGTCTCTTACTGGACGAGAGAACAGGGAAACGAATACCCATATACCATCTACCTCCGTCAGTGGGGAGGATTCAGCGATATAGTCCGTGTTCCCGTACGCAGCCACCTGATCCTTTCAAATTGGAGCTCTGCATAAAGAGAGAATTTCGTTTCTTTCTAGTGTTACTCCGCGTCTTCCTCGCCCATCCTATTGGGTCTCCCGTGGCTGCAGCAAACATGCCCCGGTGCTGATGGCAGATGGTGAGAACGTTTGGCGATTGAGGTTCCAGGCGTGTCAGCGTCTGCTGTTTGGTGGGGTGCGCGGCCCTCTCTCGGTTGCCTATCACCGCTTCCTCTCGGTACCGTTAAGCTTAGCGGGTCTCCCCGCGTCATATCGTGATTTTTCTGATTATTCTTTTCCTGAGAAGCAAGCAGAGACCTTGCCGCCACTTGTCCATTTTGGATTTGCCGATTGATCTTCTGCCCCACCCCCGCCCCCCCCCCCCCCCCCCCCCCCCCCACCGGGTAACCAAGCCATCCTCGGGGCAGAGTCTTCCCCTTATCTGTCCTGAGACTCAAGCCATGTCTGTGTTACATCGGGATAATCTACATGAATGGATTTTTTCACGAAAGTCCTCCTCTCCCGCGGGAGCAAGGATTCTTCTCTTGTGGAAATGTAGTCGGCTCCTTACGACCATGCATCGACTACGGGGTGTTATGAACAAGATCACGGTAAAAAAGAAACGGTACCCCATATACCGTTGTTACTACGGAACTATTCATTCTTTTTTTTTACTTTGTCTTTTTTTTTTTTTTACCCCTTTTGACTGTCTACAGGGCGCAAGGGTCTTTCCAAGCTCGGCGATTTGAGAGGGGCCTACAATTTGGTCGGAATCGACAAGGGCGATGAGTGGGAAGACGGCCTTCACCACCAGAGACGGGGCCATTCGAGTACATGGTGATGCCCTTTCGGAACTATGGTAATGCGCCTGCCCTTGTCTTCCAGGAGTTCGTTAACGATTC
Organism: Phyllomedusa bahiana; assembly: GCA_025379985.1. Classification (NCBI taxonomy): domain Eukaryota; kingdom Metazoa; phylum Chordata; class Amphibia; order Anura; family Hylidae; genus Phyllomedusa; species Phyllomedusa bahiana. The sequence continues at coordinate 28,269 of JAODAL010004031.1, read as the reverse complement.
TTCAGGGTTCTTCTCTTACTGTCGTCGTCGGTCATACTGGAGACATCCTGATAAACTCTCTGATTCTTGAGACTCACCGCCTTCACATCGTCAAGTGCACAGCGCGCCTACGTGCGAATCACTTGTATGCAAAATTCGGGATGTGCCTCTTCCATCAAGCCAGTCCTTCCAGTTCCAAGGGTTATATTATCTCAATTCAAGGGCTACGGATGGCCCAGCCAAGTTGTCAGCCGTATTGCAATGGCCACGCCCAGTGGGCCTGCGGGCCATTACAGGTTCCTGGGCTTCTGAACTTCTACCGGCAGTTTATTACGCACTAATCCACGTGATGGCTCCCATTGTGGCCCTTTGACGAGGAAGAACGTAATCCACGGAGTGGCCTTCCCGAAGGCGAGGAAACGGTTCTCCCACGCTAAACACACCGGCACCCCATCTCCTGCCTCTTGCGTCCATCCTGTCGCAGCAGACCCAGCGAAACCCTTCTCGCTTGGCTCATGTAGACGCCTCATCGGTAGCGCTGGACAGTCCTCACCGCAAACAAGGGCCACAGGCAAACAGTCACTTGTGGCTTTTCTCTAAAACTTTTACACAGGCGGAAGAGAGGAATTCACCCCACCATTGATGATTGGAAATATTAGCATAAAACTGCTGGCCTTCGAAGGAAAGGCGATATTTGCTGGAAGGGGCCCGGCACCAAATTGTATACTCAGATGTAAAACCTCAGTACCTCCAGAGCTGGCCCACGCGACTTATACACGCCACGGCTAGGTGGTCGCACTTTTTCTTCTCCGCTTTAATTTTAGTTTCATTCCGCCCTGTTCCGAGGAGGCGAAAAAAGTGTGCGAAGGCAAGATGCCTCTCCGTCCTCCGTACGTAGTGGGTGAAGAACGCGATCCAGAGCACATAATTCCTCCCTGGAACGGCCTTCATATTCCGCAAGCCTGTCATTCATCCGGAACGTTCCCACCGGCGGAAGAATACGTCCGCTGCGTCTCACGCCTTCGCGCCACTATCCCTGCTCAGTGGGGTCACTGTGCCTCGCACGCCGCCGGCCCCAGGGCATTCCGGTGGCCCACAAGCGGTTTCTCCTGATTTCACGGTACTATTGCGATGGCAGGACCCGCTATGGAAGCTTAAAAGAGTTCGTCCAGGCGTTGTACCTCCTAGTGCTCGCAACACAAGGCTCCTCGCCACACGCCGGCAGGTCTCTTGCACCCCAATGCACATCCCTACGCAACCATGGTTCTCAGCGTAGCGATGGACTTCATAAACCGAGCCTACCCCGTCTCCTGGTATACTTCCCCCGTTGTGTGGGTCCGGTGGTAGAACCGTTTTCTAAAATGGCAATTTTGTCCCCTTTCACCAGGGTCCTGCCTCTCGGCCCGCGCGCGGCGAGCTTTTTTATCTCCACATTCTTCGTCCACCACACCCTGCACGGTCTACTACTCACACAATTCATCAGCCTGATCGTCGGCGGGCAGCAGTCAGAGAGTTGAGACCCTAACTTCCACATCCTCTCGGCCCGCAGAGAATATACCCCTCTCCTGACAACCCCTCCCCCACCCCCACACACTTCCCCCACCCGGTGCACACACCGCCCATCTCCGACCGTCCTCCCCCCTCACCCTCTACCGCCTCCCACTTCCACCCACACCACCACCCCTCTCCCCAGGACCCGCCACCCCCCACCCCCCACTCCGGCCCACCGGCCCTCGGCCCACACGGAGAGTGAAATCAAGTTCTGGGATGTTACCTGCGCCACTTCGTTGTTCTTGCACCGGCAAAATGTCTGGGGCCAATTACTTATTGGGGAGGAAATTTCTTTCGTACCAATTCCTAGTAGGTTCAGAGTCCGCGGGTTTGCCTCTACCTTCTACGTTGTGTCGGCCTTACATCCCAGCCCCACCTATCCCACTAGCATTTCATCATTCCGAGAGGTCCCATCTGCTGCACTTCTGGTCAGGACATAGGGACAAGTGGCTTGGTCCCTTGACCCGCCTAATCCCTGCTCCGTGCGTTATGACCGAATTGAAGCGCAAGGCAGATAAATGAAGAGCCTCCTCCTGTCTTATCCCCGGGTGATAAGGTGTGGATGTCAGCCGATTATGTCCCGCCTCAAAATCCCTCCTAAAAACTGGGACACGCTTTGTAGGTGACCCTTCGAGTCCTTATGGCATAACCCGGTGGCCTATAAACTCCGGTCTACCTGCCTACCATGCGTATCCGAACTCCTTTCTGTTCCCTACTAAAACCCCTGGTCCTTAATCTTGGCTTCTTCAGTAAGGCAGTACATCCTCCGTCTGTAGGCTGATGACTCTATGTCTTTGTGGTTAAAGAAATCCTGGGTATGAGGAGGACTAGAGGGAAACGTTATTTTCTAGTCGACGGAAGGGGTTCGGGCAGAGGAAAGATCGTGGGAGCGGAGGAGGAACATCCAGGATCCGCAGCATTATTCAGAAATTTCTCCTCTAAATAGAGGGGTGACCCCCAAGGGGGGGTACTGTCAGGATGCCCCCTGCGGACCCTCGTCACGGGTTCGTGGCGCATCCGTTGCCCGACTCTGAGCGGCGCCCCGTCCCGCAACCATCGGGTAAGGGGTCGCATCATCCCGCTGTCCGGGTCCACGCAGTGATTACCCGGCCTAGATCTGCCAGTTCCGTTCTCGGGTCATCTCGGCATGTGCGGCGCGCACATTAGGGAGCGCGCGCGCCGGCTAGTCTGAGATTTAAGGGACAGTGCGCCGGTAAATTGGCCTATTACCCGGGCACTGTTCCCTATTTTAGCCCCAGCCTCTTCCAGTGGCCTTTCCGGGATCTTTAGTGCTCATGCCTATTGGGAAAGCGTATTTCCAGGAAAGAAAGCCTTGTCTCGCCATTCGTAATCGAACCCTTTTGCTTACGTTTATCGACCACAATCCTTGTGGCCGCCTGCCCTGTCCTTCTGACTGTATACGTTCACGAAACAACAGACGCCTGCCTGACCTTCTTGCTGTCCACCGATATGAGCCTGTCTGCCGATTCTGTACCTCGCCTACCCTTGGCCGCCGCCGCAGGATAGCCAGCTCAGTGGTAGTGACCTGGTGGACTCCAGCCACAGCAAGTCCATCCGCTTTGCGGCGGGCCTTGGTGAATACGGGACCCACTTAGATTCCACTCCCTGGTGTTGGGCTTACGCCTTCGCCTGCGGTGGTCCAGCGGATCCACCTCCAGACCGTAACAATTATTTTTTAAAACATACTGTAGCAGATTGCACACAGTTTTAGTATGGCTTTTCACACCCACTTAAAGCTTTTCTTTTTTAGATAATAAGGCACAATTTATTAGTTTTGAGCATATCCTGTAATATTGTGTAGTCTAAGTGTTATCAATGTTAAGTCACAAATAGAGTCAAACACAATCTAGACAGTCTGAACTGATACACAAACAGTTGTTTTGAAGGATAAAGATTGTCACACCAAATGTTGATCATCAAACATTTCATCATTATTATATTATATGTATATATATATATATATAAATATATATATATTCTATATATATATAGTATATATATATATATTACACACACAATATATACACACACATATATATATATATACTATAGACGTATTTATATACACATACATACACATATACTCACACACTCACACACCACCACACATATATATACACAAACTGTATATAAATATTGACCATATCATTATCTCCAGGACTTCGAAGGTAAAGGGTATCTATTTCCTGCTGCAGCTCATCTTGTACTTATAGATCAGGAACCTTTGTAGCTATAGAAAACATAACATGTATATAGAAGGCCACCTGTCATGAACAAGGTATCTTAATGTGCAAGTAGAAAGTAGTTGTTAACAGTAATTTCAACAACACACATACAGTATGAACAGGGCTGCACCAGAAGTCGGGAGTCTTTTCAGCTCAACATCTAGCACAGTCCCTTTCGCAATAGTTTAAAATCGCCTGTACGCCAATATCAGGCGCATTACAGAGTGCCCGCTGCACTTTGTATTGCGCCTGATTTTGGGGGGCATGCGGGATGCAGGGCGCTATAGAAACCGTTTTACAAAGCTATAGATTTATAGCTTCAGTATGGCAATTCCAGATGCCTTCCCGCTAGAACAGGTAGACCACTTTCATAGCGGTTTATCTGAGCCAGAATTGTCGTTTCTGCGCTAGAATGTGCCTGATTTATGACCCACAGTAGCGTGGGTTCATAAATCAGGCACATTCTACACTATTCTTATATGCAGAAAAATTGGCGTCTAAGCGCCATTAATGACCATGTCACCCATGTCACCCACAATATCAATTTTCTAGTCCTTACATGCAGCACAGCTGACAAGACAACTCAGATGTATTTACTTATATTTGAGCTACATCTAATGCCTCTCATCTAGCCAACCAGTATCATGCTCTGGACTGGTAAAGGGCAAACACTACAAAAAAGCTGGAGATAAATTAACTGGCAAGCCTTTAATCCCATTTACATTGCAAAGCTCAGTTTGTCAAATGTGACTGTAAAAACACTACATTCAACAGGTGGCGCTGCAGAGTCCCAGCTCATTTCCCATGAGCTTCTTAGAATACATTTAAGTTTGAGGAGAAATTAAGGTATCTATATAGTGACTCTCCCTAATGGCACATTACATTTTTTGCTGCACCATGTCACATTGTGTTGCAGACACATTTATTACAAACACTTTAGATCATGCCTGCACAACATGCGGCCCACCAAAGGATTTCTGGCAGCCCACAATGGGCTGCAAATGGGCGAGGTTCATATAAAATCTGCCAAACATTTAGTCAGCTTGTCTACTTTCACGCTATACGTTTTAAACAACAGTTGTAAATGTGGGCCATTTCCTTTTTATACAATCACACTAGATAGTGTCTACTAAAAGTAAAGATATTAAAACAAAACTATGCATTTATAGATCTTTCCCAAAGCATCATAATATTAGGATGTTAGGATTAGATCATTAGATTTCCAGCGAGCTGCACCTAAAAACTTCTGAGGTTGCAATGGGATTGTATTATTAGGACAAATGCCCCATAAGGGTACAGCCATATGACAGCAACAAAATGCTGGTCGGATTTTGATTAAGAATTCGATGATTTTTTTTTAATGCTTGTAGGGACAGTTCTGTCTACAGTTTACGGATTTGGCCATCCCCCTTAACCATTGAACAGTACATGCTCTGTCCGAAAACCGAGTTTTTTTGACATTTTTTTTGTTTTAGATTGTTTTAGAGTTTTATTTGACAGTTTTTAGATTTGAAATCTGACCATCAGAAAATCTGAGCTGTGTAGACTAAGGTTTGGATTTTCTATCAAAGTCTATGGGGATGACTGACAGTTGGTTTTCAGATGCTTTTCAAATCCAAAAGTGTCTGAATTCTGACTGAAAACCCTTGCCATGTGGACGCACCCTTAGTATTTGGGTGTCATTGAGCGAGGTCCTAGATCTGTGTCAACCACTTGTTGGCCAGATTAGAGATCCACTGCAAACAGCAGACTTGGCCCTCTCATGTATTACATATATAGCTACTGTAGGAAAATGTATGATCAATCAGAGATATCCATGGCAAAAACAGCTATTTACCAGGCTGATTTTTAACCATCCCTTTAATGTGCTGTGTTATTATGAAACACAATAGAGGTTACTTATTAAGAAGACAACAGAAATAAGTTGGAAACCTTTTTCCTTCTTATAAGGGAAACACTGTATGCTGAAACGGGTCATGTGTGCATTAGGCACTACAGAAATACATACAGTTGAAACCAGAAGTTTACACACACTATATAAAAAGACACATATGCATGCTTTTCTCACTATCTGACATGAAATCAGAATAAACCTTACCTGTTTTAGGTTAATTAGGATTACCAAAATAATTTGTATTTGCATAATACCAGAAGAATGAGATAGAGAGAATTTTTTAAGGCATTTTTATTACTTTCTGCAAAATCAAAAGTTTACATACATTTCATTAGTATTTGGTAGCATTGTCCTTAAACTGTATGACTTGGGTCAAACATTTTGGCTATCGTTCCACAAACTTCTCACAATAGTTGATAGGAATTTGGGCCCATTCCTCCTGACCGAACTGGTGTTTGTAGGTCGCCCAGCTCGCACCTGTCTATGCAACTTTGCCCATACATTTTCAATAGTACTGAGATCAGAGCTTTGTTATGGTCACTCCAAAACACTGACTTAGTTATCCTTAAGCCACTTTGTAACCAGTTTAGCAGTATGCTTTGGGTGATTATCCATTTGGAAGAACCATTTCTGCCCAAGCTTTAACTTCCTGGCTGATGTCATGAGATGTTACTTCAGTATTACCACATCATCTTCTTTCCTCATGATGTCATCTATTTTGTGAAGTGGACCAGTCTCTCTTGCAGCAAAACAACCCCACAACATGATGCTGCCGTCCCCATTTTCACAGTTGGGATGGTGTTCTTAGGTTTCCAAGCTTCTCTCTTTTTCCTCCAAACATAACAATGGTCATTGTTGCCAAACAGTTCAATTTTAATTTCCTCTCCAAAAATGTAGGTCTGTGTTCCTGTATACATTTTCAAACATTAATCTGACTTTTATATATTTCTATATATGGTTTTGCACATCAAAAACCTTTTTGGAAAAAAATGAACATAGGTGCACACTGGTGTGGCAGCAACATACATACACATTCCAAAAACAGTAGCACCATATCAACTAAAGAAACTATCAAAGGGGACATAGGAATTTTTGAAAAAGCATTTCTGCTATCTAGGATACATGAAAAAATGTTGAGGTTATTAGTTCACATTTTTGATCAAAATTGCTTAAAGGGGTTGTCTCACTACATTGATTCATCTTACTTCAGCACTGTTTTCTTGGTTTCACTTTGAAAACAGGGGTGTGTTTACTGGCTTCCACTAGGCTGCAGTAGAGCCACAGGTCTGTAGCTATAGCAACCAGTGCTGGCAGCCTATCAGGATAGATCAAACAGGTCTGTAGCTATAGCGACCTAAGGAGCTGATGCAGCTCATACAAGAGTGGATATCGTGGAATAGGTAGGACACTGTTAATGGACATATATTGCAAAGTGACTTGTTTTTGCAAGATCTTTAATATAAAAAACAATCCTTGTAGTGAGACAACCCCTTTAAGCCCACCTCCGAAACTTCAATGGGACCTCAATGCAGGTGGGTCCTACACTATTTTGTTACCTCTCTTTTGGGGTCTGTTCAGACCTACATACTTCAGGGAGTGAAGGCACCAGCTTCCAAGTACACTGCATTGATTTAAAAGCCTGTGAAGGTGGGTGGAGTGCAAAAAAACAAAATGGAGGCAGCCACTCCTCCTTACATAAGCTAGAAACAATATATGGTTTTGCACATCAAAAAACCTTTTTGAAAAAAACGAGCATAGGTGCACACTGGTGTGGCAGCAACATACATACACATTCCAAAAACAGTAGCACACTATCAACTAAAGAAGCTATCAAAGGGGACATATTCATTTTTGAAAAAGCATTTCTGCTATCTATGATATATGAAAAATGTTTGAGATTCTTCGTTCACATTTTTTTTATCAAAATTGCTTAAGCCCGCCTCCGAAACTTCAATGGGACCTCAATGCAGGTGGGTTCTACATTATTTTGTTACCTCTCTTTTGGGATCTAAAGGCTCCAGCTTCCAAGTAAAAGCCGGTGAAGGTACTTTTTTGGAAGATTTTCAATGTTTAACCATTATTCACTGGAGTATGGTAGAAACTGATAGCCATAACGTATTTGTTGTCCATGTTAAGCGCTGTGTAAGGAACTTTTTGTGTAGTGTGAACTGACCTTTCATTAGTACCCCTTTGGCGTTTATATGTCTTTTTGATCTTTTTTTATTTTATGTGCTGATGAACAAAAAACGCAATTCTGTGACTGTTTTTATTTTTTTATGACTTACATTGTGCAGTTTAAATAGCGTGACAGGTTTATAGGTTAGGTCATCACCGTGGTAGGCATGCTTTGATAACAAATTTGCATGATTTATTTATTTTTTTATCTCTTTTTTTTTAACAGGGTAATGGGTGGTGCAAATGTTTTTTTTTTTTTTTTTGTTCTTTACTTTTCTATTAATTATTTTTGCACTTTTTCACTTTTTTACTTGTAACAGTGATCTTCAGATCACTGTTACAGTGGAGAGCAGTACACAGCATTTTTGCTGTGTACTGCTCTCAGTGGCAACTGTCAATCACTATGCCCTGCGGGCATGGCTGGTAATAGTGATGTCAAGGCAGCCCGGAAACCTTTATTTGGCTTTCAGGCTGTTAGGTAAGCCTTGGGCAGCTGCAATTACTAGTGCATCTCAAAAACGTAGAATATCACTGAAAAGATAATTGATATAATTAATTTAAGTCAAATAGAGAAACCCATATATTGTATGGATTCATTACAGTATGAATTACAAGGTTTAATATAATACATTTGTGAGCCCTTTCACAAATAAAAAGATAGTCCTGGGGAACCCCTTTAATTTTCAATAATTTTTTTTTTTTTTTTAGATGCACTATATACCATGGTTGTGCCTATGGGAACAAAGGGAGCCCCCTACCTCTGTGTTTCCCTTAGCTTCTGCAATCACGATTGATCGCAGCAGCAAATGGGTTAATCGCCGCAGCCAGATTGAGTTTCAGCAGTAGGCAATGCAGCATGGTTCCACGTTGCGATCATGCATGCTCCACTTATGAGCTTGCATGATCCTCATGACGTATCTATAAAAAATTTGTGGGAACCCCTTCCCGACCATGATATATGGGTACATCAATTGTTGTTAAGGAGTTAATGAAAAAATTCAAGAAATTTTACGTTCAATCCCAAAATTTCAACCAAAACATCTCTAACCTTTTGTGAGTAAAGATCAGAGAGCGAGAAGCAAGCTCCATCCTGCCGTTAAAAAACAACAGGGAATGGCAACACCAGCCCAGCCACTGCTGCAGGGAAGCTTATGTAAACAAGCAGGAGATAAAAACTGTTCTAACTCAGAAGTAAAACAAAATTGGAACAGCAATGTGTTTGGTAATAGACTTTATTTACCTGTACCTATGTGTGATTAATGAGATGGAAATATCCCTTTAAATGCTGTCTTAAAATAATGTTCCTTGTATTCAGTGTGCTTAGGCCACATTTCCCATAAACACTATACCATAGGGTCAGGTAAGGCTCTATGTATTAAAACAAAAGTATCTCTACAGTCATAGCTGTTATAATCAATGTTTAATTTTAGTATTGGCAACTAAAAGCATTGCTTAGCTGTTTAACACACATTAATGCTAATGATAAAGACACTTATTATTTCGAACCCAGGTCACTGTGCCCTCCATTTGTAATGTTGACCCCCTTCATTGCATACATTTAATCTTGGTACTTTGAAAAATAATAAAGTAAGATGGTACTAGAAGTGTAACATTTCTTTGCTGTGGACACCAGGTGTCAGCAATGCACAAAATACAAAAGAACAAACTATTCAGTGATTATAAGTGAGCTCTCAATCTTAAAACATATTGCCCTTTCAATTTAACCCTGACCGGTTTTCTGTATTAAGATATGCATGCACTGGGAACATGCTGCTCTCTGCACAGAGAGTGAGAGCAAAAAAAGAATCATTTTTAAACCAATAATTATAACAACATAAGCAATGGACATATTCTTCTCCTTGCTTACATAGGAACTGCTCTCTGCAGTCTTTATGTATAATAGAAGCTGATCTTGAGATACAGTTTGTACAAATACATCACTCGCTGAAATATAAATGCATCCTGTATTACAATAAGAGTCATTGATCTCAACCAAAGTCTTAAGTGCATCTCTTATTAGATCATCCGCTTTTGTATTGTTTTTTTTTTCTGGGAATTAAAAAAAAAATGATAAAAAGATGATGAGTAGAGGTCCTGGTAGAAGGAAAAATTTTAATTTGGCTCCAAGATGTTATCTATATAACCACTTGTATCCTGGGACTAGGTCTGGTGGTTATCTCTTCCCCATTCAATCCTGTAGCAGGGAAATGTGGTCTAACACATGGTTAGTTCCTCTCATCCCTTGTTTGCTATAGTCCTGTAATAATGCAAGAGTTGTCCTGCATTGGTTCATGGTGGAGCTGTCTTTTTCATTGGGCACACTAAGCAGTTGCCCGGGGGCTCCACAAGCATAGGTGTTCCAGTTGGTGTATGTATGTCCCAGGAATCCAAGAAACATACCCAGTTTTCCTGGGTTAGCTCTGCTTATTTATATGTTCTTAGGATGTGCAAACAGTTAAGAACCATGGTGCAGGCTGCCTACAAGCCATCAGAAGAGTATCCCAATACAGGTGGCATGATGATATGGGTGTGTTTGAGCAAGGTCCAATGCACTGCTATTCTCAGGGACCCATAATGCTTTTAATTTCTCTGACAGGTCTAACTACGGGGCCATATTTACAGTCTATACTGTCCTAGACACTGAGAGTATATATGCTCAACTTTAATGAATAAGGCTGGGTTTTTACACTTCAAAACACTTCAATTTTTTAAAAATAGCAACAATAACTGCACTGACCTAATTTGAAAAATATCACTGTCGCTCAGCACTGTCCTGGTTTCCCTGCACACTGTATATACAACTAGAAGAAGTCAGCAAAGCATGTTGAGTTCTCATAGTCCTACACAATATAAAGAGCGCAGAGAAGCCAGGATCACGACAGTCTGCTAATTATTGTAAGTCACACAAAATAAATACACTGCAACAAATTATTTAGCAGTGGGCTGCAAAAGTGGCTGTCTGAGAACTTTTTTTCATTTTTTTTTTTAAAATAAATCAAACTGTTTTACTTAACAAAAGTCAATCGAAATGTAACTATATGTAGAAAATATCTATATGGCCTAAACAACCATTGGCATTAACATGCAGTTGATATAGACCTTCCTCTATCCCGATTGCTGCTTTTTCTGCTTCCACTCCTTAGGGAAGGCTGTCCATTAGATTAGGAATGCAGATTTGTCTTTTTCTTTTATACTCAGCTGTTTGTTGTCCAGAAAATATTAAAGAAGCTACCTCACATTAGACATATTGGTTTCCCCCTGGCAGTGCTCCTAGCTCATAATCTTTTCCTCCTTTCATCATCTCTGTTCCTCAGCCAGTCAGTGTTGAAACTCCTTTCTTCCTGAAAAAATATGCCTGCAATATAATGTGTACCTGTAATGTGTACCTTAGACAATTATCAGCAAATGTTGTCAAATTCATTGAGTTCTATCGTATATGGTGACTTGTCTATTGCAGGTTTGGAAATTCCGTGCTGATAAGCGCCCAATTCCAACGAGGAAACAATGCTGATTGCCTGAGGTAGATTTTCTGCCCCCTAAACCTAATATTTTTGCCACATAAAATGCGTCAAAGAATTGACATCTCAGTTCTTTGTTGACATAGTACACACCGAAAAAACAATGACATTGATTTGACTTTAAAATCAGTGGCAGTCATTTCACTGTTAGCTTACCATATAGTTTTTGTCACTTTTTCTTTCAGGTGGACTATGCACCTAATCAGCCCCATCAAAAATGTCAAAAAATTCGGTGTGAACATTCCCACATTGATGGTGTGTGGAGTTTAGAATATCTTGACCATTTTGAGAGATGTCATGGACTGGAAGCTTAGGGGGCTGCAGGATAGAGTGAGTGGTGTAGTGCTTTAGGAAACACTGTATGTTGAGTTACTTAAAGTTCTGTGGAGCCCTAGCCTGGAAGTGTCATTGAAGTACTGAACAACAGAGTCTGAAAATCATCACAGAGGGGACAAATGGTCTTCACAGAGGAAATTATCGCTGCTTTGGAGCTGAGCAGAGAGTGTCTTCAGTCTTGTGAGAGCACAGCTTGGGAAAAGTGGTGGGGACTGTTGTTGTAGCAGTGTGGGCTGAGAGTACCTTCAGCCCTGGAGATGAATTTTTTGTGTGCTGTTTGATACCGTTTGTCCTGTGGAAAGTCAGTTTTTGGAGACTTTGAAGCCTTTGTGGAATCTTCAGTCTACTGGAGGGGTACACCTGTGTCAGGTTGTGCTCTGGTAGGCTACAGTTTGAGAGGCATTGTGAACATGGATTTATGGCAGGTAAGTGTGTTGTTTTACCAATCTGGTGAAGCTTGTAGACTGGTCAGAACTAGAGGAAGAGTGTGAGCCCACTGAGATCTTTAAAACTACTGCAGTATTCTAGACTATCCCTCCTCCTAAGTGTGTAAGGGATTCACATGATGCATATTTAGCTGCATATTAAAATTAACCTAGTTATTGGGGACCTCTGTTCAGCTAATGGTGAAAGGTCTTAAGCAGAAACCTTAACTTAATTTGCATAGTCTAGAAGACAGAAGAAAAAGGTGTGTGTTTAGGGGAGGATTTTTAAATATGCTAAGACATAAAAAAGGTTCACTAGGGAGCACCTGAATAAGAGGGCACAGTGAAATTAGTTGGGGGGAGGAGGGAGAGTTGGAGAGATCAGAAGTAATGTCAGAAAAAAATATTATTTTATACTGGGAACAAACGTTCAGCAAATGTGGTAAGAAAATCAGTGGTAAGTAATTGTCAACTTGCCTGGAATAAACATATATCTGTCCTAAGGCTATGTTCACATGGCATACTGTGGCGCATATTTGTGTATGTTGCTATACACTGGGTGTTTTAGAAGTAAAATAAAAAAAACAAACAATATTGAATAAGGGATACTCCAAAAGACTACAAAACTAGAAAAGCTAAACCCCTTTAATACATAACTTTTAATAATGACATTAAAATACAACCAGATTACACACTATAAAAGCTTATTGGGTATCATAACAGGAAAATACAATGTAAATAGGGTAATAAATAACTCACCACCTCCCAATGGTTACGTCGTAGTTACGAGATCCAGAACCAATAATAGAGATAAATAACAGGTATACTAACCCTAAATACTGTGTCCCTAATGTCTCACCCTTAACAGAGCACTCGCCCTGACAAGAGCGACCCTGCACAAAGTGTTTTAGAAGTACACTCTGGCCCAGCTCCCATCCACTTTCATTTTCCCCAGCGCTTACTCTTGTCACTTCTTTTACTCGGTGTCAAATACGCGTCAGGGAAACGGCAGGAAATCATAGCTCTCAATGCTAGCTATGAATTACCGTAGTTGCGGGGCATAATTCAGGCATATTGCTGCACAATTACACACCAAATTACGCCCCATAAAGACACCGTGTTAGCAAGCCCTAGGATGAAAATAAACACGGCTCCAAAAGCAACAAGATCCCACCCTTTTAAAACATTACTTTAAATATTCAAATTATTTAAAAAAATTAAAATTGAACACAATTGATTGTTCTTGTTATCACCTCTATATTTTAGTAAACTTTTGGTATAGTTGTTAAGATAAAAATATATACATACAGCCTATACACTTAGGTTTATCACTGTGTGGATGAACTGTAGTTGCCCCTGGATATTATTACTTTACAGGTGACCTGGGTAACTTAAGAATGGGAGATCAGTTGACTTCTTGGCTAGTTAGTTTTTAGTCATATGACTTCAGCACAATCAAAAGTCCCACTAATTAGGGGTCTTGGTAGACTCTAAAAATAATTATGGCACTAGAGCAATGGGAATATGCAGATACAATTGAATTGGGTGATCATTGACACCGAAATACATGGGACATCAGGCAAAAGACCAAGCAGGTGCCTTATGCCAGGCGCTAGCTATACCATTTCTGATGTGAGTAAAATAAACAAACCTACCAATTAGATATGATGCTGACATATATTTGTCCATGTGTTGGGTAGTAAATGGATTGGAATCTACAATAAAAACATACTCTATAAGTTCCGGCAGTGACTGATAAAGGAGTCCTTCATAAACTAACTGTAAGGTGTCTAACAATGCATGTACGTCTAATATAATGTCATCTGCCGCCCTAGCTATTGTGGAAAGCAAAATACTAAACATAGACTCTTGTAGCACTGGATACTGAACGTATGGTCCCTGCTAATTGAGTCCAATACTGAGCTCATGCTTGGACTAGGAGGACTATGGCACTAAGCACACGTCAGTATGATACAAGTACAGCAGCGTTTCTTACAGCATTCACTTCATGTAATATCCTAATTATTAAACAGACCACGCTCTGGTTTTAATGACACTTAGTTCTCATAATTAACTGCATTTAGACATTGAGTGGAGTTAATATGCTACATAACTGCTAATAAGACTATGGTACAGGGGGTACATAATATAGTTATTGCTGAAAAAAAAAACATCTGTAGCCTGTTTCTGTGTTCCTTTTGCTTTTGTGTGGGTGATGGACACTATGTAAGAGATTGTATAATATGTCTTTTGGGGTCACTGTATCTGGGGGTTTGTACAAACACTGAAAGGAGGCTGTATAAGAATCCTATCACTATGTGTACATTTGTGTCATGGTCTATTTTAATCCTGGCTATTTTTATCTATTTTCAAAGGGATCCCTACAAATTCAGATGGATCACTAAACAAATAGGATGACATGTATGAACCTCGTGCCGACTCCCCAGTTTTTTCTCTGCTTTTAATAGTGTATGATCCAACAGGATGTATGAAAGTGTCTCGCAGCACTTTATAAATGTGTCCCGTTCTATGCCAAAAGTAGTCTTGGCCATGTCACTTTGCGACTGGCATGGATCTGTACCACAGTTTCGTGCCAAACTCTGGCGCAGTTTTGCCGCATCATACGATTCTGACACGGCCCCACATCATTGTTGCATTCAAAGTGTTGTGTCTGGCATACAATGCGCCAAGTTTTGGCATGGCGGTTCATACATCAAGAGAGCAGGGCTACAACAGTTTGTATGGCTCAAAACACAGCAAAAAAATGGTGCAGTCCCGTTCATACATGTCAACCATAATTTTTAAAGGTAAGAAAGTACTGCAGACTACACTATTCCTACTGTCAAAAAGCAAAAAAAAAATGGATGGAGTATAGAATGGCACCAACATTAACTGAGTGTTATGTACGGAAATTGACATTCCCTATCACTTGGAACAAGGCCAGCAAATTAAAAAACAAATCTATTAGCAATTTAGTCTTTATGGTATTTATTTCCTGTTGCTTGTATAGCAGCAACATATTCTTTAGCACTATACAGAGAGTGTCATCATCTAGTGTTCTCACTGGAGCTCACAATCCCTACAAAGTACAGTTGAAACCAGAAGTTTACATACACTATATAAAAAGACACATCTGCATGTTTTTATCACTATCTGACATGAAATCAGAATAAACCTTATCCTTTTAGGACAATTAGGAACCAAAATTATTTATAATTGCCAAATGCCAGAATAATGAGAGATAATTTTTTAAGGCATTTTTATTACTTTCTCTAAAGTCAAAAGTTTATGTCCACTAGGATTAGTATGCCCTTAAACAATTTGGGACAGCCCATATGATGATCTCATGTCTTTGGAAGCTTCTGATTTTTTGGCAACAGCTTAGCTAATTAGAGACACAGCTGTGAAGGTTTTTTTAATGCACACCAGAAACACTGCTTTTAGGTGTAACATCATGGGAAAGTCTGGATCATCCTAGGATGCAATTTCCAAATACCTGAAGGTGCCTCGTTCATCTGTATAAACAATTATACTCAAGTACAAACAAGATCGGAATGTCCATCTATCATACCGCTCAGGAAGGAGACAGGTTCTGTGTCTCAAAGATGAACGTGCTTTGGTCCGACATGTGCATATCAACTCAAGAACAAAAGCAAAAGACCTTGTGAAGATGCTGGCAGAAGCTGGTAACATTATGTCATTATCCACAGTAAAATGAGTACTGTGTCAACATGGGCTGAAAGGCCACTCTGCCAAGAAGAAGCTATTGCTTCAAAAGAAACATATAAAAGCCAGATTAATGTTTGCAGATGCACACAGGAACAAAGACCTACATTTTTGGAAACATGTCCTGTGGTTTGACGAAACTCTTTGGCTATAATGTCCATTGTTATGTTTGGAGGAAAAAGGAAGACGCATGGAAATCTAAGAACACCATCCCAACTGTGAAACACGAGGGTTGCAGCATCATGTTGTGGGATTGTTTTGCTGTAGAAGGGACTAGTGCACTTCAAAAAATACATGGCATCATGAGGAAAAAAGGTTATGTGGCAATACTGAAGCAACATCTCAAGACATCAGCCAGGAAGTTAAAGGTTGGGTGGAAATGGGTCTTCCAAATGGACAATGCATACTGCCAAACTGGTTACAAAGTGGCTTAGGGATAACCAAGTCAATGTTTTGGAGTGGCCATCACAAAGCTCTGATCTCAATCCTATTGAAAATGTATGGGAAAATCTGAAAAGGCAGGTGCAAGCAAGACGACCTACAAACATGGCTCAGTTACATTGGTTCTGTCAGGAGGAATGGGCCAAAATTCCTACCAACTATTGTGAGTAGCTTGTGGAAGGATATCCAAAATGTTTGATGCAAGTCATACAGTTTAAGGGCAATGCTACCATATACTGATGAAATGTATGTAAACTTTGACTTTGCAGAAAGTAATAAAAATGTCTTAAAAAATTCTCTCTCTCTCATTCTTCTGGCATTTGGCAAATATAAATAATTTTTGTTCCTAATTGACCAGGTAAAGTTTATTCTGGTTTCATATCAGTGAGAAAAACATGCATATGTGTCTTTTTATATAGAGTATGTAAACTTCTGGTTTCAACTGTGTATACTACATGTTGTCTGCTGTCAGTACCATAAGATAAATTGGTTGCTAGGACTACAGTAACTAAAAATGTGGTTGCTTGGCATTTTGTCTTTGGCAACCAGTCTATTGTACAGTAGATTACTTTAATCTTCTTTAAGCTGAAAGGGATTTTAAAGTAGAAAATGAACCCATACTTACCTCTACCCATCCACCACTGTCCCAGTGCTACCAGAACCCCAGTGTTACCCTCCAGTCCCTCACTAATGATTTCACATTCATGGACCACATAATTATGCAGCCAATCACTAACCTCTGTGGTCACATGCTGCACATGCAATCATGTGACTGCTGAAGCATCATTCGATCCATGATGTTGATGTCATCAATGAGGGACCGAGGGGAACACTGGGGCTCTGGTAGCGCTGGGACAGTGGTGATGGGAGAGGTAAGTATGGGTTAAATTTCTATCATAGCACAGTGGAAGGTGGTAGGGAGATTTTTAAGAGTTTTAGAAAACCCCATTTAAGGGTATGTCCACACGGCATTTTTTAGATGCGCGTTTGAATCCGTGTTTCGGACCCAAAACGGACTCAAACATGGATCTAACAATGTGCAGTGTGATTTGAATGTGTTTCAATGTAAAACACGCATCTGAACGCCGATGCATGTGTTACATGCGTCTTTGTAAAGCTCCTTTTGGATCCGTTCAAAGACTTGACATGTCAATTCTTGATCCATTTTATGCAGCAGACGCCCTATTTAAAACTATCGTGTGTGATTCTGCTGCACAGAAAACGCATTTAAACACGCACCACATTTTGTATGCATCTTTGGATATGTTTTATGCAGTGCTTTTCAATCCATTTTTCGGTTTGAAAAGCGAATTGAAAAATGTTATGTGAACTGGTCCTACTTGTCTGGTCCTATTTTTTATTAACTGGTCTTAAACAAAAAAGGGATACAAATTCTCAGCGACATAAACTAGAATTTGTTCTATTTCTGATTGTCAAATTTAAACTTAAAGGGTTATTCCCACCAGATTGATTAGCTTTGAACATATAAGCTAAGGTAAATAAAGACTACTACCAAGTACATTGCTGTTCTGATTTTGCTTTGTTTCAAAGTTAGAGCAGTTCTTATCTCCTGCTTGTTTACATAAGGTTTCTTAGGCAGCCGACCACCTCCCTCTGCTTAAGCAGCCCCGGCTGGAATGCTGATGTCACTCCCTGCTTTGTCTTACCCGCAGCACAGGGGCTTGTTTAT
The DNA here is from genome assembly GCA_025379985.1 of Phyllomedusa bahiana. Classification (NCBI taxonomy): domain Eukaryota; kingdom Metazoa; phylum Chordata; class Amphibia; order Anura; family Hylidae; genus Phyllomedusa; species Phyllomedusa bahiana. The sequence continues at coordinate 10,288 of JAODAL010004031.1, read as the reverse complement.
CTTTCTTTTTGACAAACCTATAACCCTTTAGAGCGCTGTAGCTTTGTACCCTGATGTTAAACCACTTCAATCACCAATGTCCCTCTAATAGGCTCAGTTAGGAATAGCAGAGTTAAAATATCAGTCACTGCTGTAGAACCACTCACAGCCTGCACAGAATGTGGGAGTCTAAAGCTGGCTGTAAGGCTCAAGCTTGGTGAAAGAGCCTGATGTAAAACCCTTTAAACAAAAGAAATATTCATATAAAATGTAAAACCCCTTTGTATTTTGTCTTTAAGTTGCATTTTGAGCTCTGTTTGTAACCTCTGTTACTAGTTACATTAGGAATAAGGGAGAAAATAGCAAAGCAAGTTGTTTTCCATCAAAACACAGACACCATGGTGGAAAATCGACCGCCCCATTATAATCAGTAGGGTCCATTGGCCGCTGTTAGTGTCCGTTGTGAAACAGGTCAGTTTGGGTCCTTTTGCAGCTCTTCAATGCAGGTTCCAAACGGGACCTACACCGCAGATGTGAGCTAAGCCTAAACTTGGACCCCATAGACAAGTATAGCCCTGTTTCAGGTAGAAGCCAGCCATGGTTTTCTAGTCTCACAAAACATGTTCAAAATTTTGCTTTCGTCTAAAAAGAGCACAGATGTGTGGGGTCCCTTCTTAGCATATATATAGGCTTACTAGCAGCAGATTTGTACCATATGCATTCAACCACAATTTATATTTCCATTTTGACAAATATGGCTTGAAGCACTTATTAAAAGAAACAGCAATCTGTTCCAAATTCATGATCGAGAGATAGTTATAACTATTTGGGGAGTCTCAAATCAAATACAACAATATGTCCTAATGGACGCAAGCCTAAGGTTCTCAATTAAAAGCTAAATGTATTTTTTTTAGAAAAAACCTGTTTTCACTGTTATCATCTCTATGGACTTAACAGATGTATGACTTTTGCTAAATGATAAGTGGGTCGGAATCAAGCAGGCACCATGTTAAATGTTGTAGTCAATCACAAAGAAACAGGTTGTAGAATTTTTAATGAGACATTTGCATAATTCCCATGATATAGTATTGTTTTGGCCCAAACAAACCATATGGCATTTCAATACTTGGATTATTTTGTGCTAGAAGTAGGCAACCATCAGTTTTCCCAACTGTTGTGGAATTCACATCATCTCAAAACATTTCTTAATATGGCGTAGGTGAGTGATAGCTACTGTTCTCATGCTTTCTTAAACCTATTCAAGTACAAACAAGGTAGAATTTACTGATCCGTTGGATGATTGTGTTTCTTAATGTATAGCTCTCCTTAGACCCTGATGACTCATAAGAACAGCTATATTATGGCATTGTTTTATACAAACCATAATATAACTGTCATAGAGGTGCATAAGTCCTCTTCTGTACCTCTTTATAACTCCAATTTCATATAGAGTTATACAGAGTGGCTTGTTCCATCAGATGCCATGGATATGGCATTTGAAGAAGTCTCTACAGAACACCACAGAGGCCATATGATGTCTTGCTATGGCACAATTTAACCTTCATGGCAGCTAATAATTGTTTAATAGAACTGCAGTAACTGCATACACTAAGTGTGATATGTATGGTATACACTCTCCATTGTAGTATCCAAAGAAATGTATCTGCTATACATTAGACTCCCTTTCTTTTCTGTAAAGGCTTGCTGAAGGTTCAACCATTCAGTAATGAAAAGCATAATATGGCACACAAAATGTTGTTTTTAGATTAAAGAAAAAAGAAATTCATAAAATGAAAAGGAGGAAGAGAAAGGATGAATGCTTGAGCACCGTACGTGAGCTTTGTAGGATTTTATGGGACATAATTTTCTCTTGAATTTTATTTCTTTTTACTCATCAACAAATTACTTCTCTTAGCTGTTTCAGAGATCCTACTCTTTGCTCCCCATGGACAGCTAAGACCGCAGGTATATATTAATCCATATGTGAAGCAAAACCAATTGCAAGTAAAAACCAATGGCAAAGCTAAACGTTCATTACATTGAGTAGAAAATAAAATCTATAAACCAGGATCAACAGTGAAGCCCCTCTGAGAAACCCACAGGGAGCTTGTCCAGATAAAGCTTGAAAAACTATTGATGCATATGTTTGAATGTGTCAGTAGTGCATTGATAGGTTAGGGTTATTGCAATGATAGTCTCTGTCGACACTGGCCTCATGGGTTCCATTTTTCCAAGAGATGGAAATCATGTGTCTGTTATGACATGTTTAATGTCAGGTGTCAATTTGATATTGGCTGGAGGAATACAGGATTACATGGATAATATGCTTTTCTGAACATCAAAGAGCAAAACTTGACAAAAAGAACAAAGAACAGGACAGAGAATTGGAAAAATACAAATATGTGTATACTGATTTCTTACCATGGACAACTCTAAATTTTTTTGTCTGCACTAGATTCTATGGGCTCCATTTTGCAAAAAGGAAGGAGAAAAAAGAGAGAGGATTTCATTGGATTGGAGATCTTTTGAAATGCCTGTTTAGCTTATATCGAGGTAACCTTATTAATATGCATAAATGTATCTGTGGTCAAAGCACATAATTGGCTCAATGTTTATTCATTACCGAAACTGTACAAGGTATAAGAGGAAATTAAAATTAAAAATACTGCATACAAATAGGGTGGGTACAACTGCACTGCCCTCTTTTAATTATTGGGTGCCAGACATCAGTGGTGATTCACCTAGTCCACCTCCAATTCAAAGGGTATTCCCACCATACACAGTGAAAGCAAAATGATTGGATATACCATTAATGTGACATAGGTGCATTCCCACCACAACTCTGTTCAAAAAGAAGAGGTTGTGGGGCCTATTCTCAAAATAGGTGTGGGTCTCAGAGGTGGGATATCACATTCATATCAATATGCCATCAATATCTGTGGTGGAAATACCTGTTTAACAATAGTTACGCTATGTTCACACGGCTGATTCACGCTGTAATTGCGGGATGGATTTCGCCCGCAATTACGGCGTGTGTACAGAGGCGGGGGGGGGGGCCGGCAGCTTGCCGGTCCCATAGACTTTCATTATCCACGGCGCCGATCCCACCAGGATAAGGTGCATGTCACTTTCTCTCCACTCGCCATATTTCGCGAGCGGGGAGAGGAGACGGAATCCACAGTTCTCTATAAGAACTGTGGATTACCGTAATCACAGGGATGGATTTCAGCCGTATTTTCTCGCAGTACGGCGCGAAATACGGAACGAAATCCATCCCAAACTAAACCGTGTGAACATGGCCTTAGAAGAAATCGTAGTTGAAACTCTGCTCATTGTTGCCGTTAAAATAATGATTTTTATTTTATTTGACACTCCATATGAAAAAAAGACTTAAAGGGGTTGTCTCACTACAATGATTGGGTTTTAATTAAAAGATCTTTAAAAAACAAGCAGCTTTGCAATATATGTTCATTACAAATGTCCTACTGATTTTGAGCTAGCCCTGTTCATAGGAGTGCCTCAGCTTCTCAAATTTCTATAGCAGCCGACCTGTTGATCCTTATCTTACTGGCTGTCAGGTCTGAATGACTCATCACCTTTGAAGACAGGTCGGAGCAGAGAGCCCCTCCCGCACAGAATGCTTCTGTAGTGGAGGGGGGAGGGGGAGGAGGACTCTGGCTTCTATGTCCATACTGCCTGGATTAACCCTGTGTGTGCCTGCTTCCTCCTGCTCTCTACACAGATTGAGCAGAGATGAGGCTGATCAATAGATGTGACAGCAGTGACCCTGTTTGTTACTATAATCATGATGTCTGTGGAGCTGTAACTATAATAATACTATACAGATTGTGAACAGTTCATGCTGTACTAGGGACACATCCTGAGTAACACTTTGCAGCTTTCCTGCCTCTGTTCTGAGAGGGTTTGTTTGTTGTTGCTGGAGATGTGGAGATATGTAAGCTAAGCAGATGTGGAGATATGTAAGCTGTTCTGCTATTAGCAATCATAGACCTCTCTAGGCAGGCACACACAGGGTTAACTCTAGCAGCAATCCCGGATAGCTGCCTGTGTGCTGAGAGGAGGGGGGAAGAGGGAGGGTGAAGAGGGAGGGGGGAAGAGGCAGAGAAGCTAGCACGCCCCTCAATTCAACTCCCATTCACAGACAGAGGCTGAAAGCTATTAATGAGACAACTCCTTTAAGTTATAAATCATACTTTTTGTACATAGCAACCATGCCCAATGCATACAACTGTGTAACGGCTATAGAAGAAGTTGAGGGGTGTGGTGTTGCCCAACTTTCCTGGATGTTGGCTGGCCTACTCAGCAAGCATGAAAGCCAAGAGATGCTGCCAAAGTGTTCTTGAACCTAAACCATTATACTACTACTGACATTGCACTAAAAAGCTAAACAAAATAAAAGATCTCGATGGGATGATTTAACCAATGTCACAGCAAATCCAACAAAAAATCCAACCCTCCACACCTAGTCTTTAAAGACAACCCAAACATGTGCCTCCATAATGTATATATTCATATGCTCCATAGTAAATCCTATCCAGCATCCAAGAAAGTTGTGTCACACAACATCAGCAAGGCAGGGGACAGGGAGGGAGTGAAGAGTGAAGCACTCTACTCATCTCTCCTCTCAGGCAGCATGCACGTGTGGAAAAGGCTGCGCACACCCTACAGCTACACTCTATAATCTAGTTGTAGGGGCGGCCCCTTGCTGGCATTGGGGCAGTGTCTTATAAAGCTGCCCTAACACAGCTTGTAGTTTAACCTCTTAAGCCGAACACCTGAAAACTACTTAAAGACCAGCACATATTTTTAGTTTTTGCCTCTTTGCATTTCAACAGTCGTAACTTTTTATTTTTTCAATAATGCAGTTATATGAGGCCTCCTTTTATTCAGAACAAGTTTTGGGGGAATAGTTTATGTTCACTTACAAATTATTGTAGATTTTTTTTCCATTTTTTGTTTTTTAATTTTTTTTTTCCACCATTCACAATTCACACTTAATAACGTGTAAGATTAATTCTACAGGTTATTATCATGTGGATACCTAATATGTGTAGATTTTTTTTGTGTGTAATGCATGCACAATTATTTTTTATTAAATATTTATTTTTATTCTATTATTTATTTTATTTTTTTCTACACTTTTTATGTTTTTTTTAAATCCCATGAAGGGATAACTGTTTTTAATTTTTTTATACATAGTAATGCATTCACATATTCATATTTACTAATACATTATAATCTCTATCAGTTTGACACAGGCAGTGATCAGGCAGCACACCGTCTGCCCTGATTGCTTGCGGATTATACAGACAGCCCTGGGGCTACTCGAGGTCCCCAGAGCTGACTGTGCTGCCGGTCCCCAGGCACTGTCGGTTCACCAGATGTGTCCTGATCACCTGACAGAGCAGGTGAAAGCCCTTTGAATACCCTGCAGTCACAAACCGTGGCAATCAAAGGGTTAAGGATTGCAGGAACAGCGCTGGGAAAAGGGTTGTGAAGTACAGCTCAGTTCACAGCACTGCTATGGCGGCGGGCACCGCAAACCCCGACATCAAAAGTCGGCAGGCAGTCATGATGGGGTTAAAGTGCCTCTGGCAACCATTCCACTGTGGGAGGTACGCCAACTCGCAAGGAAATCTCCCCTATTTGCTGGAGAATCTGGTTGGTGAGTATGCAACAGAGCCTCATTCAAATAACAGTATAGAAAACAGTCCTTTACAGGATCAAAATATGGAATATCCTATTACCAACAAAGAGTAATGGCAGATTAAAAATAAAAACGCTTTGTAACTATTCAACTTATTTCTAGTGTATAAAAAGCTTAAAAACTAAAAGCTGTAGATATTTTGTTAGTTGAATAAACTAACTGTTGCACATTCAGTAATCACAGCTCCTTTCTACACCATTAACAAGATTCTACACAGAAATGAAAGAACTTTTTAAGCCTAGTGGTATAACAAATATAGCTATGCTGGTCATCTTCTGCAAATAAAACAAGAACTTGAAGAAAAGGTCACATCACAAAACCAGATGGTATTGAACATTATTGACATCGCTTGAGGGTTATATGTTTAATGATGTACAAATGATTTGACATCTCACCCACAACTGTAAAAGGAGGTGCTAACAGTTTATGTAGCCTAGAAACAATAGAAAGACTATTTGCTACTATATAATAAAGCTTCACGCTAGGACACTACAGTTAGTTAACAAGTAAGTTCTCTGTAAAAATGCTGCAAAACAAATATCCTGTTGAGAACAATTTCTCTCCATGGGCAGATGATTTACTGTGAATTACTGAAAATTATTTTTAACTTTTTTCATTTTTTTTTACTACTGATATTGTTCCTTGATTTCTCTGTGATGCTTTTTTTTACAATATGAAATATTTTTTTTTCACTTAAGATTTATTTATGGAAAAATTAACAACTATTTCTTGTGTTACATGATATTAAATAAAAAGACACTAAACAGACCAGAATTTTTCAGCATGCATTGTTGTTCAATTTTAATGACTGGGCCTTGATATGGACTCGTGAACTCTTCTAACATTACAACTTTAGGAAATACTTGTATCCCTCAATAGAAACAATGTAATGATGCCGGAACATATTTTCTTTCATTACGAAATATTTCTTTTATTCTTCCTAGAAATACAGCTGGTGAAATAAGTATTGAACACCTCACAAATTTTCTAAATAAATATATTTCTAGAGGTGCTATTGATATGAAATTCTCATCTGATCTCAGTAACGACTCATCCAATCCACACAGACAAACCATAGATGTCCATAAATTAAGTTATGTTTAATAACGAGAAATGACACAGGGAGAAAGTATTGAAAATGCTTACTGTAATGTACAGTTTTGTCATATATTATATATATATATATATATATATATAATATATATATATAATATATATATATATATATATATATATATATATATATATATATATATATATGGACAGAGACAACATTTTTCTAATGTTGGTTCTGTGCATTACCCCAATGAATTTTGAACAAAACAATTCAGATACAGTTTTAATTCAGATATAGTTTTAATTCAAGGGGTTAAATAAAATGATTGCATAAACATGTCAGGAACTAAAGCATTTTTTAAACACAATCTCTTCATTTTCTGAGCTAAAAAGTAATCTGACAAATTAAATAATTGTAAATAAAATGTTAATTTCTAATACTTGGTTGAAAACTTTTTGTTGGCAATGACTGTCTGAAGTCCTGAACTGATGGACATCACCAGACGCTGTGTTTTCTCCTTTTTATTTCTCTGCCAGGCCTTTACTGCAGCGGATTTCAGTTGTTGTTTGTTTGTGGCCTTTCTGTCTGAAGTTAAGTCTTTAACAAGTGAAATGCAGCTCAATTGGGTTGAGATCAGGTAACTGACTTGACCACTTAAGAATATTCCTCTTCTTTACTTTAATAAACTCCTGGGTTGCTTTGGCTTTATGTTTAGGGTCATTGTCCATCTGTATTATGATATGCTCACCAATCCGTTTGGCTGCAATTTGGTTAGATTTGAGCCCACAGTACATCTCTGAATACCTCAGAATTCATCTGGATGCGTCTGTCCTTTGTCACATAATCAATAAACACTAGTAGCCCAGAGGTCATTGGCAGCCATGCATGACCAAGCCATCACACTGCATCCTCAATGTTTTACAAATGATGTGGTATGTTTTGTACCATATCTTCAGCATACTTCTATCTGTCCATCATTTTAGTAGAGGTTGATCTCGGTTTCATCTGTCCAAATAATCTTCAGCCCGAACTTTGCTGCCTTTTTTAGATGTTTTTTTTTAGCAAAGTCTAATCTAGCCTTTTTATTATTGAGGCTTATGAGTGCAGTGAACCCTCTGTATCTACTTTCATGCAGTCTTCTCTTTATGGATATTGATATGCCTACATCCTGGAAAGTGTTGTTTACTTGGTTAGCTGTTGTGAAGGGGTTTCTCTTCACCATGGAAATTTTTCTGCGATCATCCACTACTATCCTTCCGAGGGCATCCAGATCTTCTTGCAGTGATGAGCTCACCAATGCTTTCTTTCTTTTTCAGGATGTGCCAAATTGTAGATTTTGCCACTCCTAACATTTCAGCAATTTCTCAAATGGATTTTGTTCTGTTTTAGCAGCTTAAAGGGGTTTTGCCACGAAGTAAAATTGACGTGGAAAGCTTTTAAATGAAATAAACATTTTCACCATTCATTATTATTAACAATTCTGTACCGTTTTTGTTTTAGCTGCTCCTCTATTAATCCATTGTTTACAGCTCGTCTCCAAGGGATACGACCAGGGCCGAGAGCTCCTCAGTCCTGGTCACACATGCTCAGACATAACTTTTCCTCACAGGCAGCTACTGAGTGTTCAAATCCCAGGTGCTGTCACTCTACTCCCATCCTCTGTACTCCTTAGTAATTAGTCAAACAGTGCAAATAAATAAAAAAGAAACCTCAATGAGGTCTGTGCATTGATAAAGAGGAAAAAATCCACAGGTTTGGTTCCTACAGGGATTTGAACCTAGGACCCTTGTGCTGTGAAGCAAAAACATTACCTCTCAGCTACTCACAATACTTTACAGAAACAGACCTTTCTTTGACTTCAGAGAGGAAAGGCCTGGTGATGACATCCTGGTGGGTCACATGATATGCAATTCAAACAAATCACACACGCCCCCTTCTGAGCACACAGAGCTGAAGAGCTGGATACAGGAGGTGTGAGATGAGATTGTGGCAAAACCCCTCTAAGGATTACTTATTTCACCTGCGTGAAGAACTCTTTTGACTCCATGTTTTATTCACAGCAAAATCTTCCAAATGCAAGAACCCTTTGAAAACAGGGTGGCACATGTTAAGGAACTGAAACTCCTAATCCCTTGAACCAATTTTAACATGGATATAATATGAATATGTTTTAGTACATAGATAAAAATCCAAAATTTGTGTCAGTATCCAAATATACAGTACAGTTGAAACCAGAAGTTTACATATATTATATAAAAAGACACATATGCATGTTTTCTAACTATCTGACATGAAATCAGAATAAACCTTACCTGTTTTAAGTCAATTTGGATTACCAAAATTATTTATATTTGACAAATGTCAGAAAAAGGTTAGAAAAATTTTTTAAGGCATTTTTATTACTTTCTGCAAAAAGTCAAACATTTTCATACATTTCTTTAAATATTTGGGTGTTTTCCCTTAAATGTATGATTTTGGGACAAAAATTTTTGGTACCTTACAAACTTCTCACAATAGCGGGTGGGAATTTTGGCCCATTCCCCTGACAAAACAGGTGTAACTGGGGCCCTTTTTTTTTCGGTTTGCTCCGCCCTGCCTTTTCCTTTTTTTGTCCATAAATTTTCATGGATTTAAAAACAGGGGTTTGTGAAGGGCCCCCCCAAAACATTGATTTGGGTTTCCTTAGAATTTTAACCCCCCCTTTGGCAGTATGCTTTTTGGTTCATTGCATTTGGAAAACCATTTCTGCCCAACCTTTTTGGGGTTTTAGGCTTATGCCCCTTTAGATGTTACTTCGTATTGCCCCCATTGTCTTTTTCTTTAAAGATTAGTGTTTGAGCATTTTTATCGACAAAGTTGAAATCGGCAAGGTTTTTTTTGGTGATCGAAATTTTAATCATGCATAATTAAGGTTAAAATCTGTGCATCATCTATTAAAAGCGCGCCTTTTTTTCGGGGCTCCTGAATTTTTGGGGCCCGCAAATCAGATTTCAGAATAAGCAGGGGGAATGTGTGTGCGCGTCAACTGGGTGTTTTGGTTGCGATTGGTGGAAAAATACATGACCTCGTTTTAAAAAACAGGTTTCCGTTTCGCCCCTGTCTTCACGTCTATAGGGATAGGACCTGCGTTCTGCCTGGGCCCAAACGCTCAGCAAAATTTTGTCTATTTTTGCAAAGAAACCCCTACATTTTGCTGTGATCCTTCCAATTTAGTTAGATTAGGGATTTGAAACATTTTATTAGTTTGTTGGAGAATTTTAAAGCAGAATCTACCACTGTAAATTCACGGGGGTGGGAGCAGGGGGGGGGGGGGGGGCGCAGGCGAACACAGACAACCTCTATCTAAAAGAACACTGGGGTAAATTTTACCAAAAAATTTGTGTAGACATTGTAGTGGAATATCTTTTATTATTAACAGTTTGCTATTGAAATATTTTCCCGGGTATTGGGGAGCCCGAACTTATATTGGATAAACTAATTTCTGTACTGCAGGTCTCTTTGTTACTGCAAAAATCCATTTTATT